>CAUJLB010000248.1:0-69128 GCA_963243735.1 Neocrepidodera transversa | reverse complement strand
GGTTTCAGTTTGTTGTTCGATTTCGATTTCGCTGTTCGATTTCGAAGTTGGATTTCGTTGTTCTATTTAGTTGTTCTAATTCGTTGTTCGATTTCGTTGTTCGATTTCGTTGTTCGATTTCGTTGTTCGATTCGTTATTCGATTTCGTTGTTCTATTTCGTGGTTCGATTTCGTGGTTTCAGTTTGTTGTTCGATTTCGATTTCGTTGTTCGATTTCGTTGTTCGATTTCGTTGTTCGATTTTAAAGTTCGATTTCGTTGTTCGATTTCGTTGTTCGATTTCGTTGTTCGATTTCGTTGTTCGATTTCGTTGTTCGATTTCGAAGTTCGATTTCGTTGTTCGATTTCGTTGTTCGATTTCGTTGTTCGATTTCGTTGTTCGATTTCGTTGTTCGATTTCGTTGTTCGATTTCGTTGTTCGATTTCGTTGTTCGATTTCGTTGTTCGATTTCGTTGTTCGATTTCGTTGTTCGATTTCGTTGTTCGATTTCGTTGTTCGATTTCGTTGTTCGATTTCGTTGTTCGATTTCGTTGTTCGATTTCGTTGTTCGATTTCGTGGTTCGATGTCGTTCGAATTCGTTGTTCGAATTCGTTGTTGGAATTCGTTGTTCGATTTCGTTGTTCGATTTCGTTGTTCGATTTCGTTGTTCGATTTCGTTGTTCGATTTCGTTGTTCGATTTTGTTGTTCGATTTCGTTGTTCGATTTCGTTGTTCGATTTCGTTGTTCGATTTCGTTGTTCGATTTCGTTGTTCGATTTCGTTGTTCGATTTCGTTGTTCGATTTTGAAGTTCGATTTCGTTGTTCGATTTCGTTGTTCAATTTCGTTGTTCGATTTCGTTGTCCGATTCCGTTGTTCGATTTCGTTGTTCGTTTTCGTTGTTCGATATTGTTGTATGATTTCGTGGTTCGATTTCGTTGTTCGATTGCGTTGTTCCATTTCGTTGTTCTATTTCGTGGTTCGATTTCGTGGTTTCAGTTTGTTGTTCGATTTCGATTTCGCTGTTCGATTTCGAAGTTGGATTTCGTTGTTCTATTTCGTTGATCTAATTCGTTGTTCGATTTCGTTGTTCGATTTCGTTGTTCGATTCGTTATTCGATTTCGTTGTTCGATTTCGTTGTTCGATTTCGTTGTTCGATTTCGTTGTTCGATTTCGATGTCCGATTCCGTTGTTCGATTTCGTTGTTCGTTTGCGTTGTTCGATATTGTTTTATGATTTCGTGGTTCGATTTCGTTGTTCGATTGCGTTGTTCCATTTCGTTGTTCTATTTCGTGGTTCGATTTCGTGGTTTCAGTTTGTTGTTCGATTTCGATTTCGCTGTTCGATTTCGTTGTTCTATTTCGTTGTTCTAATTCGTTGTTCGATTTCGTTGTTCGATTTCGTTGTTCGATTTCGTTGTTCAATTTCGTTGTTCGATTTCGTTGTTCGAATTCGTTGTTCAAATTCGTTGTTCGATTTCGTTGTTCGATTTCGTTGTTCGATTTCGTTGTTCGATTTCGTTGTTCGATTTCGTTGTTCGATTTGGTTGTTCGATTTCGTTGTTCGATTTCGTTGTTCGATTTCGTTGTTCGATTTCGTTGTTCGATTTCGTTGTTCGATTTCGTTGTTCGATTTCGTTGTTCGATTTCGTTGTTCGAATTCGTTGTTCGAATTCGTTGTTCGAATTCGTTGTTAGATTTCGTTGTTCGTTGTTAGATGTCGTTGTTCTTTGTTTGATTTCGTAGTTCGAATTCGTTGTTCGATTTCGTTGTTCGATTTCGTTGTTCGATTTTGTTGTTCGATTTCGTTGTTCGATTTCGTTGTTCGATTTCGTTGTTCGATTTCGTTGTTCGATTTCGAAGTTCGATTTCGTTGTTCGATTTCGTTGTTCGATTTCGTTGTTCGATTTCGTTGTTCGATTTCGTTGTTCGATTTCGTTGTTCGATTTCGTTGTTCGATTTCGTTGTTCGATTTCGTTGTTCGATTTCGTTGTTCGATTTCGTTGTTCGATTTCGTTGTTCGATTTCGTTGTTCGATTTCGTTGTTCGATGTCGTTCGAATTCGTTGTTCGAATTCGTTGTTGGAATTCGTTGTTCGATTTCGTTGTTCGATTTCGTTGTTCGATTTCGTTGTTCGATTTCGTTGTTCGATTTCGTTGTTCGATTTTGTTGTTCGATTTCGTTGTTCGATTTCGTTGTTCGATTTCGTTGTTCGATTTCGTTGTTCGATTTCGTTGTTCGATTTCGTTGTTCGATTTTGAAGTTCGATTTCGTTGTTCGATTTCGTTGTTCAATTTCGTTGTTCGATTTCGTTGTCCGATTCCGTTGTTCGATTTCGTTGTTCGTTTTCGTTGTTCGATATTGTTGTATGATTTCGTGGTTCGATTTCGTTGTTCGATTGCGTTGTTCCATTTCGTTGTTCTATTTCGTGGTTCGATTTCGTGGTTTCAGTTTGTTGTTCGATTTCGATTTCGCTGTTCGATTTCGAAGTTGGATTTCGTTGTTCTATTTCGTTGATCTAATTCGTTGTTCGATTTCGTTGTTCGATTTCGTTGTTCGATTTCGTTGTTCGATTTCGTTGTTCGATTTCGTTGTTCGATTCGTTATTCGATTTCGTTGTTCGATTTCGTTGTTCGATTTCGTTGTTCGATTTCGTTGTTCGATTTCGATGTCCGATTCCGTTGTTCGATTTCGTTGTTCGTTTGCGTTGTTCGATATTGTTGTATGATTTCGTGGTTCGATTTCGTTGTTCGATTGCGTTGTTCCATTTCGTTGTTCTATTTCGTGGTTCGATTTCGTGGTTTCAGTTTGTTGTTCGATTTCGATTTCGCTGTTCGATTTCGTTGTTCTATTTCGTTGTTCTAATTCGTTGTTCGATTTCGTTGTTCGATTTCGTTGTTCGATTTCGTTGTTCGATTTCGTTGTTCGATTTCGTTGTTCGAATTCGTTGTTCGAATTCGTTGTTCGATTTCGTTGTTCGATTTCGTTGTTCGATTTCGTTGTTCGATTTCGTTGTTCGATTTCGTTGTTCGATTTCGTTGTTCGATTTCGTTGTTCGATTTCGTTGTTCGATTTCGTTGTTCGATTTCGTTGTTCGATTTCGTTGTTCGATTTCGTTGTTCGAATTCGTTGTTCAAATTCGTTGTTCGATTTCGTTGTTCGATTTCGTTGTTCGATTTCGTTGTTCGATTTCGTTGTTCGATTTCGTTGTTCGATTTTGAAGTTCGATTTCGTTGTTCGATTTCGTTGTTCGATTTCGTTGTTCGATTTCGTTGTCCGATTCCGTTGTTCGATTTCGTTGTTCGTTTTCGTTGTTCGATATTGTTGTTCGATTTCGTTGTCCGATTCCGTTGTTCGATTTCGTTGTTCGATTTCGTTGTTCGATTTTGTTGTTCGATTTCGTTGTTCGATTTCGTTGTTCGATTGCGTTGTTCCATTTCGTTGTTCTATTTCGGGTTCGATTTCGTGGTTTCAGTTTGTTGTTCGATTTCGATTTCGCTGTTCGATTTCGAAGTTGGATTTCGTTGTTCTATTTAGTTGTTCTAATTCGTTGTTCGATTTCGTTGTTCGATTTCGTTGTTCGATTTCGTTGTTCGATTCGTTATTCGATTTCGTTGTTCGATTTCGTTGTTCGATTTCGTTGTTCGATTTCGTTGTTCGATCTCGTTGTCCGATTCCGTTGTTCGATTTCGTTGTTCGTTTTCGTTGTTCGATATTGTTGTATGATTTCGTGGTTCGATTTCGTTGTTCGATTGCGTCGTTCCATTTCGTTGTTCTATTTCGTGGTTCGATTTCGTGGTTTCAATTTGTTGTTCGATTTCGATTTCGCTGTTCGATTTCGAAGTTGGATTTCGTTGTTCTATTTCGTTGTTCTAATTCGTTGTTCGATTTCGTTGTTCGATTTCGTTGTTCGATTTCGTTGTTCGATTTCGTTGTTCGATTTCGTTGTTCGATTTCGTTGTTCGATTTCGTTGTTCGAATTCGTTGTTCGATTTCGTTGTTCGATTTCGTTGTTCGATTTCGTTGTTCGATTTCGTTGTTCGATTTCGTTGTTCGATTTCGTTGTTCGATTTCGTTGTTCGATTTCGTTGTTCGATTTCGTTGTTCGATTTCGTTGTTCGATTTCGTTGTTCGATTTCGTTGTTCGATTTCGTTGTTCGAATTCGTTGTTCGAATTCGTTGTTCGATTTCGTTGTTCGATTTCGTTGTTCGATTTCGAAGTTCGATTTCGTTGTTCGATTTCGTTGTTCGAATTCGTTGTTCGAATTCGTTGTTCGATTTCGTTGTTCGATTTCGTTGTTCGATTTCGTTGTTCGATTTCGTTGTTCGATTTCGTTGTTCGATTTTCTTTGTTCGATTTGATTGTTCGATTTCGTTGATCGATTTCGTTTTTCGATTTCGTTGTTCGATTTCGTTGTTCGATTTCGTTGTTCGATTTCGTGGTTCGAATTCGTTGTTCGAATTCGTTGTTCGTTGTTAGATTTCGTTGTTCGTTGTTCGATTTCGTTGTTCGATTTCGTTGTTCGATTTCGTTGTTCGATTTCGTTGTTCGATTTCGTTGTTCGATTTCGTTGTTCGATTTCGTGGTTAGAATTCGTTGTTCGATTTCGTTGTTCGATTTCGTTGTTCGATTTCGTTGTTCGATTTCGTTGTTCGATTTCGTTGTTCGATTTCGTTGTTCGATTTCGTTGTTCGATTTCGTTGTTCGATTTCGTTGTTCGATTTCGTTGTTCGATTTCGTTGTTCGATTTCGTTGTTCGATTTCGTTGTTCGATTTCGTTGTTCGATTTCGTTGTTCGATTTCGTTGTTCGATTTCGTTGTTCGATTTCGTTGTTCGATTTCGTTGTTCGAATTCGTTGTTCGAATTCGTTGTTCGATTTCGTTGTTCGATTTCGTTGTTCGATTTCGAAGTTCGATTTCGTTGTTCGATTTCGTTGTTCGAATTCGTTGTTCGAATTCGTTGTTCGATTTCGTTGTTCGATTTCGTTGTTCGATTTCGTTGTTCGATTTCGTTGTTCGATTTTCTTTGTTCGATTTGATTGTTCGATTTCGTTGATCGATTTCGTTTTTCGATTTCGTTGTTCGATTTCGTTGTTCGATTTCGTTGTTCGATTTCGTGGTTCGAATTCGTTGTTCGAATTCGTTGTTCGTTGTTAGATTTCGTTGTTCGTTGTTCGATTTCGTTGTTCGATTTCGTTGTTCGATTTCGTTGTTCGATTTCGTTGTTCGATTTCGTTGTTCGATTTCTTTGTTCGATTTCGTTGTTCGATTTCGTTGTTCGATTTCGTTGTTCGATTTCGTTGTTCGATTTCTTTGTTCGATTTCGTTGTTCGATGTCGTTGTTCGAATTCGTTGTTCGAATTCGTTGTTCGATTTTGTTGTTCGATTTCGTTGTTCGATTTCGTTGTTCGATTTCGTTGTTCGATTTCGTTGTTCGATTTCGTTGTTCGATTTAGTTGTTCGATTTCGTTGTTCGATTTCGTTGTTCGATTTCGTTGTTCGATTTTGAAGTTTGATTTCGTTGTTCGATTTCGTTGTTCGATTTCGTTGTTCCATTTCGTTGTTCGATTTCGTTGTCCGATTCCGTTGTTCGATTTCGTTGTTCGTTTTCGTTGTTCGATATTGTTGTATGATTTCGTGGTTCGATTTCGTGGTTCGATTTCGTTGTTCGATTGCGTTGTTCCATTTCGTTGTTCTATTTCGTGGTTCGATTTCGTGGTTTCAGTTTGTTGTTCGATTTCGATTTCGTTGTTCGATTTCGTTGTTCGATTTCGTTGTTCGATTTCGTTGTTCGATTCGTTATTCGATTTCGTTGTTCGATTTCGTTGTTCGATTTCGTGGTTCGAATATCGTTGTTCGAATTCGTTGTTCGTTGTTAGATTTCGTTGTTCGTTGTTAGATTTCGTTGTTCTTTGTTCGATTTCGTGGTTAGAATTCGTTGTTCGAATTCGTTGTTCGATTTCGTTGTTCGATTTCGTTGTTTGATTTTGTTGTTCGATTTCGTTGTTCGATTTCGTTGTTCGATTTCGTTGTTCGATTTCGTTGTTCGATTTCGTTGTTCGATTTCGTTGTTCGATTTCGTTGTTCGATTTCGAAGTTCGATTTCGTTGTTCGATTTCGTTGTTCGATTTCGTTGTTCGCTTTCGTTGTTCGATTTCGTTGTTCGATTTCGTTGTTCGATTTCGTTGTTCGATTTCGTTGTTCGATTTCGTTGTTCGATTTCGAAGTTCGATTTCGTTGTTCGATTTCGTTGTTCGATTTCGTTGTTCGATTTCGTTGTTCGATTTCTTTGTTCGATTTAGTTGTTCGATTTCGTTGTTCGATTTCGTTGTTCGATTTCGTTGTTCGATTTCGTTGTTCGATTTTGAAGTTTGATTTCGTTGTTCGATTTTGTTGTTCGATTTCGTTGTTCGATTTCGTTGTTCGATTTCGTTGTTCGATTTCGTTGTTCGATTTCGTTGTTCGATTTAGTTGTTCGATTTCGTTGTTCGATTTCGTTGTTCGATTTCGTTGTTCGATTTCGTTGTTCGATTTTGAAGTTTGATTTCGTTGTTCGATTTCGTTGTTCGATTTCGTTGTTCCATTTCGTTGTTCGATTTCGTTGTCCGATTCCGTTGTTCGATTTCGTTGTTCGTTTTCGTTGTTCGATATTGTTGTATGATTTCGTGGTTCGATTTCGTGGTTCGATTTCGATGTTCGATTGCGTTGTTCCATTTCGTTGTTCTATTTCGTGGTTCGATTTCGTGGTTTCAGTTTGTTGTTCGATTTCGATTTCGCTGTTCGATTTCGAAGTTGGATTTCGTTGTTCGATTTCGTTGTTCGATTTCGTTGTTCGATTCGTTATTCGATTTCGTTGTTCGATTTCGTTGTTCGATTTCGTTGTTCGATTTCGTTGTTCGATCTCGTTGTCCGATTCCGTTGTTCGATTTCGTTGTTCGTTTTCGTTGTTCGATATTGTTGTATGATTTCGTGGTTCGATTTCGTTGTTCGATTGCGTCGTTCCATTTCGTTGTTCTATTTCGTGGTTCGATTTCGTGGTTTCAATTTGTTGTTCGATTTCGATTTCGCTGTTCGATTTCGAAGTTGGATTTCGTTGTTCTATTTCGTTGTTCTAATTCGTTGTTCGATTTCGTTGTTCGATTTCGTTGTTCGATTTCGTTGTTCGATTTCGTTGTTCGATTTCGTTGTTCGATTTCGTTGTTCGATTTCGTTGTTCGATTTCGTTGTTCGATTTCGTTGTTCGATTTCGTTGTTCGATTTCGTTGTTCGACTTCGTTGTTTGATTTCGTTGTCCGATTCCGTTGTTCGATTTCGTTGTTCGTTTTCGTTGTTCGATATTGTTGTATGATTTCGTGGTTCGATTTCGTTGTTCGATTGCGTTGTTCGATTTCGTTGTTCTATTTCGTGGTTCGATTTCGTGGTTTCAGTTTGTTGTTCGATTTCGATTTCGCTGTTCGATTTCGAAGTTGGATTTTGTTGTTCGATTTCGAAGTTGGATTTTGTTGTTCGATTTCGTTGTTCGATTTCGTTGTTCGATTTCGTTGTTCGATTTCTTTGTTAGATTTCGTTGTTCGATTTCGTTGTTCGATTTCGTTGTTCGATTTCGTTGTTCGATTTCGTTGTTCGATTTCGTTGTTCGATTTCGTTGTTCGATTTCGTTGTTCGATTTCGTTGTTCGATTTCGTTGTTCGATTTCGTTGTTCGATTTCGTTGTTCGATTTCGTTGTTCGAATTCGTTGTTCGAATTCGTTGTTCGATTTCGTTGTTCGATTTCGTTGTTCGATTTCGAAGTTCGATTTCGTTGTTCGATTTCGTTGTTCGATTTCGTTGTTCGATTTCGTTAGATTTCGTTGTTCGATTTCGTTGTTCGATTTCGAAGTTCGATTTCGTTGTTCGATTTCGTTGTTCGATTTCGTTAGATTTCGTTGTTCGAATTCGTTGCTCGATTTCGTTGTTGGAATTCGTTGTTCGATTTCGTTGTTCGATTTCGTTGTTCGATTTCGTTGTTCGATTTCGTTGTTCGATTTCGTTGTTCGATTTCGTTGTTCGATTTCGTTGTTCGATTTCGTTGTTCCATTTCGTTGTTCGATTTCGTTGTTTAAATTCGTGTTCGATTTCGTTGTTCGATTTTCTTTGTTCGATTTCGTTGTTCGATTTCGTGGTTCGAATTCGTTGTTCGAATTCGTTGTTCGATTTCGTTGTTCGATTTCGTTGTTCGATTTCGTTGTTCGATTTCGTTGTTCGATTTCGTTGTTCAATTTCGTTGTTCAATTTCGTTGTTCGATTTCGTTGTTCGATTTCGTTGTTCGATTTCGTTGTTCGATTTCGATAATCGATTTCGTTGTTCGATTTCGTTGTTCGATTTCGTTGTTCGATTTCGTTGTTCGATTTCGTTATTCGATTTTGTTGTTCGATTTCGTTGTTCGATTTCGTTGTTCGATTTCGTTGTTCCATTTCGTTGTTCCATTTCGTTGTTCGATTTCGTTGTTCGATTTCGTTGTTCGATTTCGTTGTTCGATTTCGTTGTTCGAATTCGTTGTTCGATTTCGTTGTTCGATTTCGTTGTTCGATTTCGTTGTTCGATTTCGTTGTTCGAATTCGTGGTTCGAATTCGTTGTTCGAATTCGTTGTTCGATTTCGTTGTTCGATTTCGTTGTTCGATTTCGTTGTTCGATTTCGTTGTTCGATTTCGTTGTTCGAATTCGTTGTTCGAATTCGTTGTTCGATTTCGTTGTTCGATTTCGTTGTTCGATTTCGTTGTTCGATTTCGTTGTTCGATTTCGTTGTTCGATTTCGTTGTTCGATTTCGTTGTTCGATTTCGAAGTTCGATTTCGTTGTTCGATTTCGTTGTTCGATTTCGTTGTTCGATTTCGTTGTTCGATTTCGTTGTTCGATTTCGTTGTTCGATTTCGTTGTTCGATTTCGTTGTTCGATTTCGTTGTTCGATTTCGTTGTTCGATTTCGTTGTTCGATTTCGTTGTTCGATTTCGTTGTTCGATTTCGTTGTTCGATGTCGTTCGAATTCGTTGTTCGAATTCGTTGTTGGAATTCGTTGTTCGATTTCGTTGTTCGATTTCGTTGTTCGATTTCGTTGTTCGATTTCGTTGTTCGATTTCGTTGTTCGATTTTGTTGTTCGATTTCGTTGTTCGATTTCGTTGTTCGATTTCGTTGTTCGATTTCGTTGTTCGATTTCGTTGTTCGATTTCGTTGTTCGATTTCGTTGTTCGATTTTGAAGTTCGATTTCGTTGTTCGATTTCGTTGTTCAATTTCGTTGTTCGATTTCGTTGTCCGATTCCGTTGTTCGATTTCGTTGTTCGTTTTCGTTGTTCGATATTGTTGTATGATTTCGTGGTTCGATTTCGTTGTTCGATTGCGTTGTTCCATTTCGTTGTTCTATTTCGTGGTTCGATTTCGTGGTTTCAGTTTGTTGTTCGATTTCGATTTCGCTGTTCGATTTCGAAGTTGGATTTCGTTGTTCTATTTCGTTGATCTAATTCGTTGTTCGATTTCGTTGTTCGATTTCGTTGTTCGATTCGTTATTCGATTTCGTTGTTCGATTTCGTTGTTCGATTTCGTTGTTCGATTTCGTTGTTCGATTTCGATGTCCGATTCCGTTGTTCGATTTCGTTGTTCGTTTGCGTTGTTCGATATTGTTTTATGATTTCGTGGTTTGATTTCGTTGTTCGATTGCGTTGTTCCATTTCGTTGTTCTATTTCGTGGTTCGATTTCGTGGTTTCAGTTCGTTGTTCGATTTCGATTTCGCTGTTCGATTTCGTTGTTCTATTTCGTTGTTCTAATTCGTTGTTCGATTTCGTTGTTCGATTTCGTTGTTCGATTTCGTTGTTCGATTTCGTTGTTCGATTTCGTTGTTCGAATTCGTTGTTCGATTTCGTTGTTCGATTTCGTTGTTCGATTTCGTTGTTCGATTTCGTTGTTCGATTTCGTTGTTCGATTTCGTTGTTCGATTTGGTTGTTCGATTTCGTTGTTCGATTTCGTTGTTCGATTTCGTTGTTCGATTTCGTTGTTCGATTTCGTTGTTCGAATTCGTTGTTCGATTTCGTTGTTCGATTTCGTTGTTCGATTTCGTTGTTCGATTTCGTTGTTCGATTTCGTTGTTCGATTTCGTTGTTCGATTTTGAAGTTCGATTTCGTTGTTCGATTTCGTTGATCGATTTCGTTGTTCGATTTCGTTGTCCGATTCCGTTGTTCGATTTCGTTGTTCGTTTTCGTTGTTCGATATTGTTGTTCGATTTCGTTGTCCGATTCCGTTGTTCGATTTCGTTGTTCGATTTCGTTGTTCGATTTTGTTGTTCGATTTCGTTGTTCGATTTCGTTGTTCGATTGCGTTGTTCCATTTCGTTGTTCTATTTCGGGTTCGATTTCGTGGTTTCAGTTTGTTGTTCGATTTCGATTTCGCTGTTCGATTTCGAAGTTGGATTTCGTTGTTCTATTTAGTTGTTCTAATTCGTTGTTCGATTTCGTTGTTCGATTTCGTTGTTCGATTCGTTATTCGATTTCGTTGTTCTATTTCGTGGTTCGATTTCGTGGTTTCAGTTTGTTGTTCGATTTCGATTTCGTTGTTCGATTTCGTTGTTCGATTTCGTTGTTCGATTTCGTTGTTCGATTTTAAAGTTCGATTTCGTTGTTCGATTTCGTTGTTCGATTTCGTTGTTCGATTTCGTTGTTCGATTTCGTTGTTCGATTTCGAAGTTCGATTTCGTTGTTCGATTTCGTTGTTCGATTTCGTTGTTCGATTTCGTTGTTCGATTTCGTTGTTCGATTTCGTTGTTCGATTTCGTTGTTCGATTTCGTTGTTCGATTTCGTTGTTCGATTTCGTTGTTCGATTTCGTTGTTCGATTTCGTTGTTCGATTTCGTTGTTCGATTTCGTTGTTCGATTTCGTTGTTCGATTTCGTTGTTCGATTTCGTTGTTCGATTTCGTTGTTCGATTTCGTGGTTCGATGTCGTTCGAATTCGTTGTTCGAATTCGTTGTTGGAATTCGTTGTTCGATTTCGTTGTTCGATTTCGTTGTTCGATTTCGTTGTTCGATTTCGTTGTTCGATTTCGTTGTTCGATTTTGTTGTTCGATTTCGTTGTTCGATTTCGTTGTTCGATTTCGTTGTTCGATTTCGTTGTTCGATTTCGTTGTTCGATTTCGTTGTTCGATTTCGTTGTTCGATTTTGAAGTTCGATTTCGTTGTTCGATTTCGTTGTTCAATTTCGTTGTTCGATTTCGTTGTCCGATTCCGTTGTTCGATTTCGTTGTTCGTTTTCGTTGTTCGATATTGTTGTATGATTTCGTGGTTCGATTTCGTTGTTCGATTGCGTTGTTCCATTTCGTTGTTCTATTTCGTGGTTCGATTTCGTGGTTTCAGTTTGTTGTTCGATTTCGATTTCGCTGTTCGATTTCGAAGTTGGATTTCGTTGTTCTATTTCGTTGATCTAATTCGTTGTTCGATTTCGTTGTTCGATTTCGTTGTTCGATTCGTTATTCGATTTCGTTGTTCGATTTCGTTGTTCGATTTCGTTGTTCGATTTCGTTGTTCGATTTCGATGTCCGATTCCGTTGTTCGATTTCGTTGTTCGTTTGCGTTGTTCGATATTGTTTTATGATTTCGTGGTTCGATTTCGTTGTTCGATTGCGTTGTTCCATTTCGTTGTTCTATTTCGTGGTTCGATTTCGTGGTTTCAGTTTGTTGTTCGATTTCGATTTCGCTGTTCGATTTCGTTGTTCTATTTCGTTGTTCTAATTCGTTGTTCGATTTCGTTGTTCGATTTCGTTGTTCGATTTCGTTGTTCAATTTCGTTGTTCGATTTCGTTGTTCGAATTCGTTGTTCGAATTCGTTGTTCGATTTCGTTGTTCGATTTCGTTGTTCGATTTCGTTGTTCGATTTCGTTGTTCGATTTCGTTGTTCGATTTGGTTGTTCGATTTCGTTGTTCGATTTCGTTGTTCGATTTCGTTGTTCGATTTCGTTGTTCGATGTCGTTCGAATTCGTTGTTCGAATTCGTTGTTGGAATTCGTTGTTCGATTTCGTTGTTCGATTTCGTTGTTCGATTTCGTTGTTCGATTTCGTTGTTCGATTTCGTTGTTCGATTTCGTTGTTCGATTTCGTTGTTCGATTTCGTTGTTCGATTTCGTTGTTCGATTTCGTTGTTCGATTTTGAAGTTCGATTTCGTTGTTCGATTTCGTTGTTCAATTTCGTTGTTCGATTTCGTTGTCCGATTCCGTTGTTCGATTTCGTTGTTCGTTTTCGTTGTTCGATATTGTTGTATGATTTCGTGGTTCGATTTCGTTGTTCGATTGCGTTGTTCCATTTCGTTGTTCTATTTCGTGGTTCGATTTCGTGGTTTCAGTTTGTTGTTCGATTTCGATTTCGCTGTTCGATTTCGAAGTTGGATTTCGTTGTTCTATTTCGTTGATCTAATTCGTTGTTCGATTTCGTTGTTCGATTCGTTATTCGATTTCGTTGTTCGATTTCGTTGTTCGATTTCGTTGTTCGATTTCGTTGTTCGATTTCGATGTCCGATTCCGTTGTTCGATTTCGTTGTTCGTTTGCGTTGTTCGATATTGTTTTATGATTTCGTGGTTCGATTTCGTTGTTCGATTGCGTTGTTCCATTTCGTTGTTCTATTTCGTGGTTCGATTTCGTGGTTTCAGTTTGTTGTTCGATTTCGATTTCGCTGTTCGATTTCGTTGTTCTATTTCGTTGTTCTAATTCGTTGTTCGATTTCGTTGTTCGATTTCGTTGTTCGATTTCGTTTTTCGATTTCGTTGTTCGAATTCGTTGTTCGAATTCGTTGTTCGATTTCGTTGTTCGATTTCGTTGTTCGATTTCGTTGTTCGATTTCGTTGTTCGATTTCGTTGTTCGATTTCGTTGTTCGATTTGGTTGTTCGATTTCGTTGTTCGATTTCGTTGTTCGATTTCGTTGTTCGATTTCGTTGTTCGATTTCGTTGTTCGAATTCGTTGTTCAAATTCGTTGTTCGATTTCGTTGTTCGATTTCGTTGTTCGATTTCGTTGTTCGATTTCGTTGTTCGATTTCGTTGTTCGATTTCGTTGTTCGATTTCGTTGTTCGATTTTGAAGTTCGATTTCGTTGTTCGATTTCGTTGTTCGATTTCGTTGTTCGATTTCGTTGTCCGATTCCGTTGTTCGATTTCGTTGTTCGTTTTCGTTGTTCGATATTGTTGTTCGATTTCGTTGTCCGATTCCGTTGTTCGATTTCGTTGTTCGATTTCGTTGTTCGATTTTGTTGTTCGATTTCGTTGTTCGATTTCGTTGTTCGATTGCGTTGTTCCATTTCGTTGTTCTATTTCGGGTTCGATTTCGTGGTTTCAGTTTGTTGTTCGATTTCGATTTCGCTGTTCGATTTCGAAGTTGGATTTCGTTGTTCTATTTAGTTGTTCTAATTCGTTGTTCGATTTCGTTGTTCGATTTCGTTGTTCGATTTCGTTGTTCGATTTCGTTGTTCGATTCGTTATTCGATTTCGTTGTTCGATTTCGTTGTTCGATTTCGTTGTTCGATTTCGTTGTTCGATCTCGTTGTCCGATTCCGTTGTTCGATTTCGTTGTTCGTTTTCGTTGTTCGATATTGTTGTATGATTTCGTGGTTCGATTTCGTTGTTCGATTGCGTAGTTCCATTTCGTTGTTCTATTTCGTGGTTCGATTTCGTGGTTTCAATTTGTTGTTCGATTTCGATTTCGCTGTTCGATTTCGAAGTTGGATTTCGTTGTTCTATTTCGTTGTTCTAATTCGTTGTTCGATTTCGTTGTTCGATTTCGTTGTTCGATTTCGTTGTTCGATTTCGTTGTTCGAATTCGTTGTTCGATTTCGTTGTTCGATTTCGTTGTTCGATTTCGTTGTTCGATTTCGATAATCGATTTCGTTGTTCGATTTCGTTGTTCGATTTCGTTGTTCGATTTCGTTGTTCGATTTCGTTGTTCGATTTCGTTGTTCTATTCGTTATTCGATTTTGTTGTTCGATTTCGTTGTTCGATTTCGTTGTTCGATTTCGTTGTTCCATTTCGTTGTTCGATTTCGTTGTTCGATTTCGTTGTTCGATTTCGTTGTTCGAATTCGTTGTTCGATTTCGTTGTTCGATTTCGTTGTTCGATTTCGTTGTTCGATTTCGTTGTTCGATTTCGTTGTTCGAATTCGTGGTTCGAATTCGTTGTTCGAATTCGTTGTTCGATTTCGTTGTTCGATTTCGTTGTTCGATTTCGTTGTTCGATTTCGTTGTTCGATTTCGTTGTTCGAATTCGTTGTTCGAATTCGTTGTTCGAATTCGTTGTTCGAATTCGTTGTTCGATTTCGTTGTTCGATTTCGTTGTTCGATTTCGTTGTTCGATTTCGTTGTTCGATTTCGTTGTTCGATTTCGTTGTTCGATTTCGTTGTTCGATTTCGTTGTTCGATTTCGTTGTTCGATTTCGTTGTTCGATTTCGTTGTTCGAATTCGTTGTTCGAATTCGTTGTTAGATTTCGTTGTTCGTTGTTAGATGTCGTTGTTCTTTGTTTGATTTCGTGGTTCGAATTCGTTGTTCGATTTCGTTGTTCGATTTCGTTGTTCGATTTCGTTGTTCGATTTCGTTGTTCGATTTCGTTGTTCGATTTCGTTGTTCGATTTCGAAGTTCGATTTCGTTGTTCGATTTCGTTGTTCGATTTCGTTGTTCGATTTCGTTGTTCGATTTCGTTGTTCGATTTCGTTGTTCGATTTCGTTGTTCGATTTCGTTGTTCGATTTCGTTGTTCGATTTCGTTGTTCGATTTCGTTGTTCGATTTCGTTGTTCGATGTCGTTCGAATTCGTTGTTCGAATTCGTTGTTGGAATTCGTTGTTCGATTTCGTTGTTCGATTTCGTTGTTCGATTTCGTTGTTCGATTTCGTTGTTCGATTTCGTTGTTCGATTTCGTTGTTCGATTTTGTTGTTCGATTTCGTTGTTCGATTTCGTTGTTCGATTTCGTTGTTCGATTTCGTTGTTCGATTTCGTTGTTCGATTTCGTTGTTCGATTTCGTTGTTCGATTTTGAAGTTCGATTTCGTTGTTCGATTTCGTTGTTCAATTTCGTTGTTCGATTTCGTTGTCCGATTCCGTTGTTCGATTTCGTTGTTCGTTTTCGTTGTTCGATATTGTTGTATGATTTCGTGGTTCGATTTCGTTGTTCGATTGCGTTGTTCCATTTCGTTGTTCTATTTCGTGGTTCGATTTCGTGGTTTCAGTTTGTTGTTCGATTTCGATTTCGCTGTTCGATTTCGAAGTTGGATTTCGTTGTTCTATTTCGTTGATCTAATTCGTTGTTCGATTTCGTTGTTCGATTTCGTTGTTCGATTCGTTATTCGATTTTGTTGTTCGATTTCGTTGTTCGATTTCGTTGTTCGATTTCGTTGTTCGATTTCGATGTCCGATTCCGTTGTTCGATTTCGTTGTTCGTTTGCGTTGTTCGATATTGTTTTATGATTTCGTGGTTTGATTTCGTTGTTCGATTGCGTTGTTCCATTTCGTTGTTCTATTTCGTGGTTCGATTTCGTGGTTTCAGTTTGTTGTTCGATTTCGATTTCGCTGTTCGATTTCGTTGTTCTATTTCGTTGTTCTAATTCGTTGTTCGATTTCGTTGTTCGATTTCGTTGTTCGATTTCGTTGTTCGATTTCGTTGTTCGATTTTGTTGTTCGAATTCGTTGTTCGAATTCGTTGTTCGATTTCGTTGTTCGATTTCGTTGTTCGATTTCGTTGTTCGATTTCGTTGTTCGATTTCGTTGTTCGATTTGGTTGTTCGATTTCGTTGTTCGATTTCGTTGTTCGATTTCGTTGTTCGATTTCGTTGTTCGATTTCGTTGTTCGAATTCGTTGTTCGATTTCGTTGTTCGATTTCGTTGTTCGATTTCGTTGTTCGATTTTGTTGTTCGATTTCGTTGTTCGATTTCGTTGTTCGATTGCGTTGTTCCATTTCGTTGTTCTATTTCGGGTTCGATTTCGTGGTTTCAGTTTGTTGTTCGATTTCGATTTCGCTGTTCGATTTCGAAGTTGGATTTCGTTGTTCTATTTAGTTGTTCTAATTCGTTGTTCGATTTCGTTGTTCGATTTCGTTGTTCGATTTCGTTGTTCGATTTCGTTGTTCGATTCGTTATTCGATTTCGTTGTTCGATTTCGTTGTTCGATTTCGTTGTTCGATTTCGTTGTTCGATCTCGTTGTCCGATTCCGTTGTTCGATTTCGTTGTTCGTTTTCGTTGTTCGATATTGTTGTATGATTTCGTGGTTCGATTTCGTTGTTCGATTGCGTAGTTCCATTTCGTTGTTCTATTTCGTGGTTCGATTTCGTGGTTTCAATTTGTTGTTCGATTTCGATTTCGCTGTTCGATTTCGAAGTTGGATTTCGTTGTTCTATTTCGTTGTTCTAATTCGTTGTTCGATTTCGTTGTTCGATTTCGTTGTTCGATTTCGTTGTTCGATTTCGTTGTTCGAATTCGTTGTTCGATTTCGTTGTTCGATTTCGTTGTTCGATTTCGTTGTTCGATTTCGATAATCGATTTCGTTGTTCGATTTCGTTGTTCGATTTCGTTGTTCGATTTCGTTGTTCGATTTCGTTGTTCGATTTCGTTGTTCTATTCGTTATTCGATTTTGTTGTTCGATTTCGTTGTTCGATTTCGTTGTTCGATTTCGTTGTTCCATTTCGTTGTTCGATTTCGTTGTTCGATTTCGTTGTTCGATTTCGTTGTTCGATTTCGTTGTTCGAATTCGTTGTTCGATTTCGTTGTTCGATTTCGTTGTTCGATTTCGTTGTTCGATTTCGTTGTTCGATTTCGTTGTTCGATTTCGTTGTTCGATTTCGTTGTTCGAATTCGTGGTTCGAATTCGTTGTTCGAATTCGTTGTTCGATTTCGTTGTTCGATTTCGTTGTTCGATTTCGTTGTTCGATTTCGTTGTTCGATTTCGTTGTTCGAATTCGTTGTTCGAATTCGTTGTTCGAATTCGTTGTTCGAATTCGTTGTTCGATTTCGTTGTTCGATTTCGTTGTTCGATTTCGTTGTTCGATTTCGTTGTTCGATTTCGTTGTTCGATTTCGTTGTTCGATTTCGTTGTTCGATTTCGTTGTTCGATTTCGTTGTTCGATTTCGTTGTTCGATTTCGTTGTTCGAATTCGTTGTTCGAATTCGTTGTTAGATTTCGTTGTTCGTTGTTAGATGTCGTTGTTCTTTGTTTGATTTCGTGGTTCGAATTCGTTGTTCGATTTCGTTGTTCGATTTCGTTGTTCGATTTCGTTGTTCGATTTCGTTGTTCGATTTCGTTGTTCGATTTCGTTGTTCGATTTCGAAGTTCGATTTCGTTGTTCGATTTCGTTGTTCGATTTCGTTGTTCGATTTCGTTGTTCGATTTCGTTGTTCGATTTCGTTGTTCGATTTCGTTGTTCGATTTCGTTGTTCGATTTCGTTGTTCGATTTCGTTGTTCGATTTCGTTGTTCGATGTCGTTCGAATTCGTTGTTCGAATTCGTTGTTGGAATTCGTTGTTCGATTTCGTTGTTCGATTTCGTTGTTCGATTTCGTTGTTCGATTTCGTTGTTCGATTTCGTTGTTCGATTTCGTTGTTCGATTTTGTTGTTCGATTTCGTTGTTCGATTTCGTTGTTCGATTTCGTTGTTCGATTTCGTTGTTCGATTTCGTTGTTCGATTTCGTTGTTCGATTTCGTTGTTCGATTTTGAAGTTCGATTTCGTTGTTCGATTTCGTTGTTCAATTTCGTTGTTCGATTTCGTTGTCCGATTCCGTTGTTCGATTTCGTTGTTCGTTTTCGTTGTTCGATATTGTTGTATGATTTCGTGGTTCGATTTCGTTGTTCGATTGCGTTGTTCCATTTCGTTGTTCTATTTCGTGGTTCGATTTCGTGGTTTCAGTTTGTTGTTCGATTTCGATTTCGCTGTTCGATTTCGAAGTTGGATTTCGTTGTTCTATTTCGTTGATCTAATTCGTTGTTCGATTTCGTTGTTCGATTTCGTTGTTCGATTCGTTATTCGATTTCGTTGTTCGATTTCGTTGTTCGATTTCGTTGTTCGATTTCGTTGTTCGATTTCGATGTCCGATTCCGTTGTTCGATTTCGTTGTTCGTTTGCGTTGTTCGATATTGTTTTATGATTTCGTGGTTTGATTTCGTTGTTCGATTGCGTTGTTCCATTTCGTTGTTCTATTTCGTGGTTCGATTTCGTGGTTTCAGTTTGTTGTTCGATTTCGATTTCGCTGTTCGATTTCGTTGTTCTATTTCGTTGTTCTAATTCGTTGTTCGATTTCGTTGTTCGATTTCGTTGTTCGATTTCGTTGTTCGATTTCGTTGTTCGATTTTGTTGTTCGAATTCGTTGTTCGAATTCGTTGTTCGATTTCGTTGTTCGATTTCGTTGTTCGATTTCGTTGTTCGATTTCGTTGTTCGATTTCGTTGTTCGATTTGGTTGTTCGATTTCGTTGTTCGATTTCGTTGTTCGATTTCGTTGTTCGATTTCGTTGTTCGATTTCGTTGTTCGAATTCGTTGTTCGATTTCGTTGTTCGATTTCGTTGTTCGATTTCGTTGTTCGATTTCGTTGTTCGATTTCGTTGTTCGATTTCGTTGTTCGATTTTGAAGTTCGATTTCGTTGTTCGATTTCGTTGTTCGATTTCGTTGTTCGATTTCGTTGTCCGATTCCGTTGTTCGATTTCGTTGTTCGATTTCGTTGTTCGATTTTGTTGTTCGATTTCGTTGTTCGATTTCGTTGTTCGATTGCGTTGTTCCATTTCGTTGTTCTATTTCGGGTTCGATTTCGTGGTTTCAGTTTGTTGTTCGATTTCGATTTCGCTGTTCGATTTCGAAGTTGGATTTCGTTGTTCTATTTAGTTGTTCTAATTTGTTGTTCGATTTCGTTGTTCGATTTCGTTGTTCGATTCGTTATTCGATTTCGTTGTTCTATTTCGTGGTTCGATTTCGTGGTTTCAGTTTGTTGTTCGATTTCGATTTCGTTGTTCGATTTCGTTGTTCGATTTCGTTGTTCGATTTTAAAGTTCGATTTCGTTGTTCGATTTCGTTGTTCGATTTCGTTGTTCGATTTCGTTGTTCGATTTCGTTGTTCGATTTCGTTGTTCGATTTCGAAGTTCGATTTCGTTGTTCGATTTCGTTGTTCGATTTCGTTGTTCGATTTCGTTGTTCGATTTCGTTGTTCGATTTCGTTGTTCGATTTCGTTGTTCGATTTCGTTGTTCGATTTCGTTGTTCGATTTCGTTGTTCGATTTCGTTGTTCGATTTCGTTGTTCGATTTCGTTGTTCGATTTCGTTGTTCGATTTCGTTGTTCGATTTCGTTGTTCGATGTCGTTCGAATTCGTTGTTCGAATTCGTTGTTGGAATTCGTTGTTCGATTTCGTTGTTCGATTTCGTTGTTCGATTTCGTTGTTCGATTTCGTTGTTCGATTTCGTTGTTCGATTTTGTTGTTCGATTTCGTTGTTTGATTTCGTTGTTCGATTTCGTTGTTCGATTTCGTTGTTCGATTTCGTTGTTCGATTTCGTTGTTCGATTTCGTTGTTCGATTTTGAAGTTCGATTTCGTTGTTCGATTTCGTTGTTCAATTTCGTTGTTCGATTTCGTTGTCCGATTCCGTTGTTCGATTTCGTTGTTCGTTTTCGTTGTTCGATATTGTTGTATGATTTCGTGGTTCGATTTCGTTGTTCGATTGCGTTGTTCCATTTCGTTGTTCTATTTCGTGGTTCGATTTCGTGGTTTCAGTTTGTTGTTCGATTTCGATTTCGCTGTTCGATTTCGAAGTTGGATTTCGTTGTTCTATTTCGTTGATCTAATTCGTTGTTCGATTTCGTTGTTCGATTCGTTATTCGATTTCGTTGTTCGATTTCGTTGTTCGATTTCGTTGTTCGATTTCGTTGTTCGATTTCGATGTCCGATTCCGTTGTTCGATTTCGTTGTTCGTTTGCGTTGTTCGATATTGTTTTATGATTTCGTGGTTCGATTTCGTTGTTCGATTGCGTTGTTCCATTTCGTTGTTCTATTTCGTGGTTCGATTTCGTGGTTTCAGTTTGTTGTTCGATTTCGATTTCGCTGTTCGATTTCGTTGTTCTATTTCGTTGTTCTAATTCGTTGTTCGATTTCGTTGTTCGATTTCGTTGTTCGATTTCGTTGTTCGATTTCGTTGTTCGATTTCGTTGTTCGAATTCGTTGTTCGAATTCGTTGTTCGATTTCGTTGTTCGATTTCGTTGTTCGATTTCGTTGTTCGATTTCGTTGTTCGATTTCGTTGTTCGATTTCGTTGTTCGATTTCGTTGTTCGATTTCGTTGTTCGATTTCGTTGTTCGATTTCGTTGTTCGATGTCGTTCGAATTCGTTGTTCGAATTCGTTGTTGGAATTCGTTGTTCGATTTCGTTGTTCGATTTCGTTGTTCGATTTCGTTGTTCGATTTCGTTGTTCGATTTCGTTGTTCGATTTTGTTGTTCGATTTCGTTGTTCGATTTCGTTGTTCGATTTCGTTGTTCGATTTCGTTGTTCGATTTCGTTGTTCGATTTCGTTGTTCGATTTCGTTGTTCGATTTTGAAGTTCGATTTCGTTGTTCGATTTCGTTGTTCAATTTCGTTGTTCGATTTCGTTGTCCGATTCCGTTGTTCGATTTCGTTGTTCGTTTTCGTTGTTCGATATTGTTGTATGATTTCGTGGTTCGATTTCGTTGTTCGATTGCGTTGTTCCATTTCGTTGTTCTATTTCGTGGTTCGATTTCGTGGTTTCAGTTTGTTGTTCGATTTCGATTTCGCTGTTCGATTTCGAAGTTGGATTTCGTTGTTCTATTTCGTTGATCTAATTCGTTGTTCGATTTCGTTGTTCGATTCGTTATTCGATTTCGTTGTTCGATTTCGTTGTTCGATTTCGTTGTTCGATTTCGTTGTTCGATTTCGATGTCCGATTCCGTTGTTCGATTTCGTTGTTCGTTTGCGTTGTTCGATATTGTTTTATGATTTCGTGGTTCGATTTCGTTGTTCGATTGCGTTGTTCCATTTCGTTGTTCTATTTCGTGGTTCGATTTCGTGGTTTCAGTTTGTTGTTCGATTTCGATTTCGCTGTTCGATTTCGTTGTTCTATTTCGTTGTTCTAATTCGTTGTTCGATTTCGTTGTTCGATTTCGTTGTTCGATTTCGTTGTTCGATTTCGTTGTTCGATTTCGTTGTTCGAATTCGTTGTTCGAATTCGTTGTTCGATTTCGTTGTTCGATTTCGTTGTTCGATTTCGTTGTTCGATTTCGTTGTTCGATTTCGTTGTTCGATTTGGTTGTTCGATTTCGTTGATCGATTTCGTTGTTCGATTTTCTTTGTTCGATTTGATTGTTCGATTTCGTTGATCGATTTCGTTTTTCGATTTCGTTGTTCGATTTCGTTGTTCGATTTCGTTGTTCGATTTCGTTGTTCGATTTCGTGGTTCGAATTCGTTGTTCGAATTCGTTGTTCGTTGTTAGATTTCGTTGTTCGTTGTTCGATTTCGTTGTTCGATTTCGTTGTTCGATTTCGTTGTTCGAATTCGTTGTTCGATTTCGTTGTTCGATTTCGTTGTTCGATTTCGTTGTTCGATTTCGTTGTTCGATTTCGTTGTTCGAATTCGTTGTTCGAATTCGTTGTTCGATTTCGTTGTTCGATTTCGTTGTTCGATTTCGTTGTTCGATTTCGTTGTTCGATTTCGTTGTTCGAATTCGTTGTTCGAATTCGTTGTTCGAATTCGTTGTTCGATTTTGAAGTTCGATTTTGAAGTTCGATTTCGTTGTTCGATTTCGTTGTTCGATTTCGTTGTTCGATTTCGTTGTTCGATTTCGTTGTTCGATTTTGTTGTTCGATTTCGTTGTTCGATTTCGTTGTTCGAATTCGTTGTTCGAATTCGTTGTTCGGTTTCGTTGTTCGATTTCGTTGTTCGATTTCGTTGTTCGATTTCGTTGTTCGATTTCGTTGTTCGATTTCGTTGTTCGATTTCGTTGTTCGATTTCGTTGTTCGATTTCGTTGTTCGATTTCGTTGTTCGATTTCGTTGTTCGATTTCGTTGCTCGATTTCGTTGTTCGATTTCGTTGTTCGATTTCGTTGTTCGATTTCGTTGTTCGATTTCGTTGTTCGATTTCGTTTTTCGTTTTCGTTGTTCGTTTTCGTTGTTCGAATTCGTGGTTCGAATTCGTTGTTCGAATTCGTTGTTCGATTTCGTTGTTCGATTTCGTTGTTCGATTTCGTTGTTCGATTTCGTTATTCGATTTCGTTGTTCGATTTCGTTGTTCGATTTCGTTGTTCGATTTCGTTGTTCGAATTCGTTGTTCGAATTCGTTGTTCGAATTCGTTGTTCGATTTCGTTGTTCGATTTCGTTGTTCGATTTCGTTGTTCGATTTCGTTGTTCGATTTCGTTAGATTTCGTTGTTCGAATTCGTTGCTCGATTTCGTTGTTCGAATTCGTTGTTCGATTTCGTTGTTCGATTTCGTTGTTCGATTTCGTTGTTCGATTTCGTTGTTCGATTTCGTTGTTCGATTTCGTTGTTCGATTTCGTTGTTCGATTTCGTTGTTCGATTTCGTTGTTCGATTTCGTTGTTCGATTTCGTTGTTCGATTTCGTTGTTTAAATTCGTGTTCGATTTCGTTGATCGATTTCGTTGTTCGATTTTCTTTGTTCGATTTCGTTGTTCGATTACGTTGTTCGATTTCGTGGTTCGAATTCGTTGTTCGAATTCGTTGTTCGATTTCGTTGTTCGATTTCGTTGTTCGATTTCGTTGTTCGATTTCGTTGTTCGATTTTGTTGTTCGATTTCGTTGTTCGATTTCGTTGTTCGATTTCGTTGTTCGATTTCTTTGTTCGATTTCGTTGTTCGATTTCGTTGTTCTATTCGTTATTCGATTTCGTTATTCGATTTCGTTGTTCCATTTCGTTGTTCGATTTCGTTGTTCGATTTCGTTGTTCGATTTCGTTGTTCGATTTCGTTGTTCGATTTCGTTGTTCGAATTCGTTGTTCGATTTCGTTGTTCGATTTCGTTGTTCGATTTCGTTGTTCGATTTCGTTGTTCGATTTCGTTGTTCGATTTCGTTGTTCGAATTCGTTGTTCGAATTCGTTGTTCGATTTTGAAGTTCGATTTCGTTGTTCGATTTCGTTGTTCGATTTCGTTGTTCGATTTCGTTGTTCGATTTTGTTGTTCGATTTCGTTGTTCGATTTCGTTGTTCGATTTCGTTGTTCGAATTCGTTGTTCGAATTCGTTGTTCGGTTTCGTTGTTCGGTTTCGTTGTTCGATTTCGTTGTTCGATTTCGTTGTTCGATTTCGTTGTTCGATTTCGTTGTTCGATTTCGTTGTTCGATTTCGTTGTTCGATTTCGTTGTTCGATTTTGTTGTTCGATTTCGTTGTTCGATTTCGTTGTTCGATTTCGTTGTTTAAATTCGTGTTCGATTTCGTTGTTCGATTTCGTTGTTCGATTTCTTTGTTCGATTTCGTTGTTCGATTTCGTTGTTCTATTCGTTATTCGATTTCGTTGTTCGATTTCGTTGTTCCATTTCGTTGTTCGATTTCGTTGTTCGATTTCGTTGTTCGATTTCGTTGTTCGATTTCGTTGTTCGAATTCGTTGTTCGATTTCGTTGTTCGATTTCGTTGTTCGATTTCGTTGTTCGATTTCGTTGTTCGATTTCGTTGTTCGATTTCGTTGTTCGATTTCGTTGTTCGATTTCGTTGTTCGATTTCGTTGTTCCATTTCGTTGTTCGATTTCGTTGTTTAAATTCGTGTTCGATTTCGTTGATCGCTTTCGTTGTTCGATTTTCTTTGTTCGATTTCGTTGTTCGATTTCGTTGTTCGATTTCGTGGTTCGAATTCGTTGTTCGAATTCGTTGTTCGATTTCGTTGTTCGATTTCGTTGTTCGATTTTGTTGTTCGATTTCGTTGTTCGATTTCGTTGTTCGATTTCGTTGTTCGATTTCGTTGTTCGATTTCGTTGTTCGAATTCGTTGTTCGAATTCGTTGTTCGAATTCGTTGTTCGATTTCGTTGTTCGATTTCGATGTTCGATTTCGTTGTTCGATTTCGTTGTTCGGTTTCGTTGTTCGATTTCGTTGTTCGATTTCGTTGTTCGATTTCGTTGTTCGATTTCGTTGTTCGATTTCGTTGTTCGATTTCGTTGTTCGAATTCGTTGTTCGAATTCGTTGTTCGAATTCGTTGTTCGATTTCGTTGTTCGATTTCGTTGTTCGATTTCGTTGTTCGATTTCGTTGTTCGATTTTGAAGTTCGATTTCGTTGTTCGATTTCGTTGTTCGATTTCGTTGTTCGATTTCATTGTTCGATTTCGTTGTTCGATTTCGTTGTCCGATTCCGTTGTTCGATTTCGTTGTTCGTTTTCGTTGTTCGATATTGTTGTATGATTTCGTGGTTCGATTTCGTTGTTCGATTGCGTTGTTCCATTTCGTTGTTCTATTTCGTGGTTCGATTTCGTGGTTTCAGTTTGTTGTTCGATTTCGATTTCGCTGTTCGATTTCGAAGTTGGATTTCGTTGTTCTATTTCGTTGTTCTAATTCGTCGTTCGATTTCGTTGTTCGATTTCGTTGTTCGATTTCGTTGTTCTATTCGTTATTCGATTTTGTTGTTCGATTTCGTTGTTCGATTTCGTTGTTCCATTTCGTTGTTCGATTTCGTTGTTCGATTTCGTTGTTCGAATTCGTTGTTCGAATTCGTTGTTCGATTTCGTTGTTCGATTTCGTTGTTCGATTTCGTTGTTCGATTTCGTTGCTCGATTTCGTTGTTCGATTTCGTTGTTCGATTTCGTTGTTCGATTTCGTTGTTCGATTTCGTTGTTCGATTTCGTTTTTCGTTTTCGTTGTTCGTTTTCGTTGTTCGAATTCGTGGTTCGAATTCGTTGTTCGAATTCGTTGTTCGATTTCGTTGTTCGATTTCGTTGTTCGATTTCGTTGTTCGATTTCGTTGTTCGATTTCGTTATTCGATTTCGTTGTTCGATTTCGTTGTTCGATTTCGTTGTTCGATTTCGTTGTTCGATTTCGTTGTTCGAATTCGTTGTTCGAATTCGTTGTTCGATTTCGTTGTTCGATTTCGTTGTTCGATTTCGTTGTTCGATTTCGTTGTTCGATTTCGTTGTTCGATTTCGTTGTTCGATTTCGTTAGATTTCGTTGTTCGAATTCGTTGCTCGATTTCGTTGTTCGAATTCGTTGTTCGATTTCGTTGTTCGATTTCGTTGTTCGATTTCGTTGTTCGATTTCGTTGTTCGATTTCGTTGTTCGATTTCGTTGTTCGATTTCGTTGTTCGATTTCGTTGTTCGATTTCGTTGTTTAAATTCGTGTTCGATTTCGTTGATCGATTTCGTTGTTCGATTTTCTTTGTTCGATTTCGTTGTTCGATTACGTTGTTCGATTTCGTGGTTCGAATTCGTTGTTCGAATTCGTTGTTCGATTTCGTTGTTCGATTTCGTTGTTCGATTTCGTTGTTCGATTTTGTTGTTCGATTTCGTTGTTCGATTTCGTTGTTCGATTTCGTTGTTCGATTTCGTTGTTCGATTTTTCTTTGTTCGATTTCGTTGTTCGATTTCGTTGTTCTATTCGTTATTCGATTTCGTTGTTCGATTTCGTTGTTCCATTTCGTTGTTCGATTTCGTTGTTCGATTTCCTTTTTCGATTTCGTTGTTCGATTTCGTTGTTCGAATTCGTTGTTCGATTTCGTTGTTCGATTTCGTTGTTCGATTTCGTTGTTCGATTTCGTTGTTCGATTTCGTTGTTCGATTTCGTTGTTCGAATTCGTTGTTCGAATTCGTTGTTCGATTTTGAAGTTCGATTTCGTTGTTCGATTTCGTTGTTCCATTTCGTTGTTCGATTTCGTTGTTCGATTTCGTTGTTCGATTTCGTTGTTCGAATTCGTTGTTCGAATTCGTTGTTCGATTTCGTTGTTCGATTTCGTTGTTCGATTTCGTTGTTCGATTTCGTTGCTCGATTTCGTTGTTCGATTTCGTTGTTCGATTTCGTTGTTCGATTTCGTTGTTCGATTTCGTTGTAAGATTTCGTTTTTCGTTTTCGTTGTTCGTTTTCGTTGTTCGAATTCGTTGTTCGAATTCGTTGTTCGATTTCGTTGTTCGATTTCGTTGTTCGATTTCGTTGTTCGATTTCGTTATTCGATTTCGTTGTTCGATTTCGTTGTTCGATTTCGTTGTTCGATTTCGTTGTTCGAATTCGTTGTTCGAATTCGTTGTTCGAATTTGTTGTTCGATTTCGTTGTTCGATTTCGTTGTTCGATTTCGTTGTTCGATTTCGTTGTTCGATTTCGTTGTTCGATTTCGTTAGATTTCGTTGTTCGAATTCGTTGCTCGATTTCGTTGTTCGAATTCGTTGTTCGATTTCGTTGTTCGATTTCGTTGTTCGATTTCGTTGATCGATTTCGTTGTTCGATTTCGTTGTTCGATTTCGTTGTTCGATTTCGTTGTTCGATTTCGTTGTTCGATTTCGTTGTTCGATTTCGTTGTTCGATTTCGTTGTTTAAATTCGTGTTCGATTTCGTTGATCGATTTCGTTGTTCGATTTTCTTTGTTCGATTTCGTTGTTCGATTACGTTGTTCGATTTCGTGGTTCGAATTCGTTGTTCGAATTCGTTGTTCGATTTCGTTGTTCGATTTCGTTGTTCGAATTCGTTGTTCGATTTTGAAGTTCGATTTCGTTGTTCGATTTCGTTGTTCCATTTCGTTGTTCGATTTCGTTGTTCGATTTCGTTGTTCGATTTCGTTGTTCGAATTCGTTGTTCGAATTCGTTGTTCGATTTCGTTGTTCGATTTCGTTGTTCGATTTCGTTGTTCGATTTCGTTGCTCGATTTCGTTGTTCGATTTCGTTGTTCGATTTCGTTGTTCGATTTCGTTGTAAGATTTCGTTTTTCGTTTTCGTTGTTCGTTTTCGTTGTTCGAATTCGTGGTTCGAATTCGTTGTTCGAATTCGTTGTTCGATTTCGTTGTTCGATTTCGTTGTTCGATTTCGTTGTTCGATTTCGTTGTTCGATTTCGTTGTTCGATTTTGTTGTTCGATTTCGTTGTTCGATTTCGTTGTTCGATTTCGTTGTTTAAATTCGTGTTCGATTTCGTTGTTCGATTTCGTTGTTCGATTTCTTTGTTCGATTTCGTTGTTCGATTTCGTTGTTCTATTCGTTATTCGATTTCGTTGTTCCATTTCGTTGTTCGATTTCGTTGTTCGATTTCGTTGTTCGATTTCGTTGTTCGATTTCGTTGTTCGATTTCGTTGTTCGAATTCGTTGTTCGATTTCGTTGTTCGATTTCGTTGTTCGATTTCGTTGTTCGATTTCGTTGTTCGATTTCGTTGTTCGATTTCGTTGTTCGATTTCGTTGTTCGATTTCGTTGTTCGATTTCGTTGTTCCAGTTCGTTGTTCGATTTCGTTGTTTAAATTCGTGTTCGATTTCGTTGATCGCTTTCGTTGTTCGATTTCGTTGTTCGATTTCGTTGTTCGATTTCGTGGTTCGAATTCGTTGTTCGAATTCGTTGTTCGATTTCGTTGTTCGATTTCGTTGTTCGATTTTGTTGTTCGATTTCGTTGTTCGATTTCGTTGTTCGATTTCGTTGTTCGATTTCGTTGTTCGATTTCGTTGTTCGATTTCGTTGTTCGAATTCGTTGTTCGAATTCGTTGTTCGAATTCGTTGTTCGATTTCGTTGTTCGATTTCGATGTTCGATTTCGTTGTTCGATTTCGTTGTTCGGTTTCGTTGTTCGATTTCGTTGTTCGATTTCGTTGTTCGATTTCGTTGTTCGATTTCGTTGTTCGATTTCGTTGTTCGATTTCGTTGTTCGAATTCGTTGTTCGAATTCGTTGTTCGAATTCGTTGTTCGATTTCGTTGTTCGATTTCGTTGTTCGATTTCGTTGTTCGATTTCGTTGTTCGATTTTGAAGTTCGATTTCGTTGTTCGATTTCGTTGTTCGATTTCGTTGTTCGATTTCATTGTTCGATTTCGTTGTTCGATTTCGTTGTCCGATTCCGTTGTTCGATTTCGTTGTTCGTTTTCGTTGTTCGATATTGTTGTATGATTTCGTGGTTCGATTTCGTTGTTCGATTGCGTTGTTCCATTTCGTTGTTCTATTTCGTGGTTCGATTTCGTGGTTTCAGTTTGTTGTTCGATTTCGATTTCGCTGTTCGATTTCGAAGTTGGATTTCGTTGTTCTATTTCGTTGTTCTAATTCGTCGTTCGATTTCGTTGTTCGATTTCGTTGTTCGATTTCGTTGTTCTATTCGTTATTCGATTTTGTTGTTCGATTTCGTTGTTCGATTTCGTTGTTCCATTTCGTTGTTCGATTTCGTTGTTCGATTTCGTTGTTCGATTTCGTTGTTCGAATTCGTTGTTCGAATTCGTTGTTCGATTTCGTTGTTCGATTTCGTTGTTCGATTTCGTTGTTCGATTTCGTTGCTCGATTTCGTTGTTCGATTTCGTTGTTCGATTTCGTTGTTCGATTTCGTTGTTCGATTTCGTTTTTCGTTTTCGTTGTTCGTTTTCGTTGTTCGAATTCGTGGTTCGAATTCGTTGTTCGAATTCGTTGTTCGATTTCGTTGTTCGATTTCGTTGTTCGATTTCGTTGTTCGATTTCGTTGTTCGATTTCGTTATTCGATTTCGTTGTTCGATTTCGTTGTTCGATTTCGTTGTTCGATTTCGTTAGATTTCGTTGTTCGAATTCGTTGCTCGATTTCGTTGTTCGAATTCGTTGTTCGATTTCGTTGTTCGATTTCGTTGTTCGATTTCGTTGATCGATTTCGTTGTTCGATTTCGTTGTTCGATTTCGTTGTTCGATTTCGTTGTTCGATTTCGTTGTTCGATTTCGTTGTTCGATTTCGTTGTTCGATTTCGTTGTTTAAATTCGTGTTCGATTTCGTTGATCGATTTCGTTGTTCGATTTTCTTTGTTCGATTTCGTTGTTCGATTACGTTGTTCGATTTCGTGGTTCGAATTCGTTGTTCGAATTCGTTGTTCGATTTCGTTGTTCGATTTCGTTGTTCGAATTCGTTGTTCGATTTTGAAGTTCGATTTCGTTGTTCGATTTCGTTGTTCCATTTCGTTGTTCGATTTCGTTGTTCGATTTCGTTGTTCGATTTCGTTGTTCGAATTCGTTGTTCGAATTCGTTGTTCGATTTCGTTGTTCGATTTCGTTGTTCGATTTCGTTGTTCGATTTCGTTGCTCGATTTCGTTGTTCGATTTCGTTGTTCGATTTCGTTGTTCGATTTCGTTGTTCGATTTCGTTGTAAGATTTCGTTTTTCGTTTTCGTTGTTCGTTTTCGTTGTTCGAATTCGTGGTTCGAATTCGTTGTTCGAATTCGTTGTTCGATTTCGTTGTTCGATTTCGTTGTTCGATTTCGTTGTTCGATTTCGTTGTTCGATTTCGTTGTTCGATTTTGTTGTTCGATTTCGTTGTTCGATTTCGTTGTTCGATTTCGTTGTTTAAATTCGTGTTCGATTTCGTTGTTCGATTTCGTTGTTCGATTTCTTTGTTCGATTTCGTTGTTCGATTTCGTTGTTCTATTCGTTATTCGATTTCGTTGTTCGATTTCGTTGTTCCATTTCGTTGTTCGATTTCGTTGTTCGATTTCGTTGTTCGATTTCGTTGTTCGATTTCGTTGTTCGAATTCGTTGTTCGATTTCGTTGTTCGATTTCGTTGTTCGATTTCGTTGTTCGATTTCGTTGTTCGATTTCGTTGTTCGATTTCGTTGTTCGATTTCGTTGTTCGATTTCGTTGTTCGATTTCGTTGTTCGATTTCGTTGTTCCAGTTCGTTGTTCGATTTCGTTGTTTAAATTCGTGTTCGATTTCGTTGATCGCTTTCGTTGTTCGATTTTCTTTGTTCGATTTCGTTGTTCGATTTCGTTGTTCGATTTCGTGGTTCGAATTCGTTGTTCGAATTCGTTGTTCGATTTCGTTGTTCGATTTCGTTGTTCGATTTTGTTGTTCGATTTCGTTGTTCGATTTCGTTGTTCGATTTCGTTGTTCGATTTCGTTGTTCGATTTCGTTGTTCGAATTCGTTGTTCGAATTCGTTGTTCGAATTCGTTGTTCGATTTCGTTGTTCGATTTCGATGTTCGATTTCGTTGTTCGATTTCGTTGTTCGGTTTCGTTGTTCGATTTCGTTGTTCGATTTCGTTGTTCGATTTCGTTGTTCGATTTCGTTGTTCGATTTCGTTGTTCGATTTCGTTGTTCGATTTCGTTGTTCGAATTCGTTGTTCGAATTCGTTGTTCGAATTCGTTGTTCGATTTCGTTGTTCGATTTCGTTGTTCGATTTCGTTGTTCGATTTCGTTGTTCGATTTTGAAGTTCGATTTCGTTGTTCGATTTCGTTGTTCGATTTCGTTGTTCGATTTCATTGTTCGATTTCGTTGTTCGATTTCGTTGTCCGATTCCGTTGTTCGATTTCGTTGTTCGTTTTCGTTGTTCGATATTGTTGTATGATTTCGTGGTTCGATTTCGTTGTTCGATTGCGTTGTTCCATTTCGTTGTTCTATTTCGTGGTTCGATTTCGTGGTTTCAGTTTGTTGTTCGATTTCGATTTCGCTGTTCGATTTCGAAGTTGGATTTCGTTGTTCTATTTCGTTGTTCTAATTCGTCGTTCGATTTCGTTGTTCGATTTCGTTGTTCGATTTCGTTGTTCTATTCGTTATTCGATTTTGTTGTTCGATTTCGTTGTTCGATTTCGTTGTTCCATTTCGTTGTTCGATTTCGTTGTTCGATTTCGTTGTTCGATTTCGTTGTTCGAATTCGTTGTTCGAATTCGTTGTTCGATTTCGTTGTTCGATTTCGTTGTTCGATTTCGTTGTTCGATTTCGTTGCTCGATTTCGTTGTTCGATTTCGTTGTTCGATTTCGTTGTTCGATTTCGTTGTTCGATTTCGTTGTTCGATTTCGTTTTTCGTTTTCGTTGTTCGTTTTCGTTGTTCGAATTCGTGGTTCGAATTCGTTGTTCGAATTCGTTGTTCGATTTCGTTGTTCGATTTCGTTGTTCGATTTCGTTGTTCGATTTCGTTGTTCGATTTCGTTATTCGATTTCGTTGTTCGATTTCGTTGTTTGATTTCGTTGTTCGATTTCGTTAGATTTCGTTGTTCGAATTCGTTGCTCGATTTCGTTGTTCGAATTCGTTGTTCGATTTCGTTGTTCGATTTCGTTGTTCGATTTCGTTGATCGATTTCGTTGTTCGATTTCGTTGTTCGATTTCGTTGTTCGATTTCGTTGTTCGATTTCGTTGTTCGATTTCGTTGTTCGATTTCGTTGTTCGATTTCGTTGTTTAAATTCGTGTTCGATTTCGTTGATCGATTTCGTTGTTCGATTTTCTTTGTTCGATTTCGTTGTTCGATTACGTTGTTCGATTTCGTGGTTCGAATTCGTTGTTCGAATTCGTTGTTCGATTTCGTTGTTCGATTTCGTTGTTCGAATTCGTTGTTCGATTTTGAAGTTCGATTTCGTTGTTCGATTTCGTTGTTCCATTTCGTTGTTCGATTTCGTTGTTCGATTTCGTTGTTCGATTTCGTTGTTCGAATTCGTTGTTCGAATTCGTTGTTCGATTTCGTTGTTCGATTTCGTTGTTCGATTTCGTTGTTCGATTTCGTTGCTCGATTTCGTTGTTCGATTTCGTTGTTCGATTTCGTTGTTCGATTTCGTTGTTCGATTTCGTTGTAAGATTTCGTTTTTCGTTTTCGTTGTTCGTTTTCGTTGTTCGAATTCGTGGTTCGAATTCGTTGTTCGAATTCGTTGTTCGATTTCGTTGTTCGATTTCGTTGTTCGATTTCGTTGTTCGATTTCGTTTTTCGATTTCGTTGTTCGATTTCGTTGTTCGATTTTGTTGTTCGATTTCGTTGTTCGATTTCGTTGTTCGATTTCGTTGTTTAAATTCGTGTTCGATTTCGTTGTTCGATTTCGTTGTTCGATTTCTTTGTTCGATTTCGTTGTTCGATTTCGTTGTTCTATTCGTTATTCGATTTCGTTGTTCGATTTCGTTGTTCCATTTCGTTGTTCGATTTCGTTGTTCGATTTCGTTGTTCGATTTCGTTGTTCGATTTCGTTGTTCGAATTCGTTGTTCGATTTCGTTGTTCGATTTCGTTGTTCGATTTCGTTGTTCGATTTCGTTGTTCGATTTCGTTGTTCGATTTCGTTGTTCGATTTCGTTGTTCGATTTCGTTGTTCGATTTCGTTGTTCCAGTTCGTTGTTCGATTTCGTTGTTTAAATTCGTGTTCGATTTCGTTGATCGCTTTCGTTGTTCGATTTTCTTTGTTCGATTTCGTTGTTCGATTTCGTTGTTCGATTTCGTGGTTCGAATTCGTTGTTCGAATTCGTTGTTCGATTTCGTTGTTCGATTTCGTTGTTCGATTTTGTTGTTCGATTTCGTTGTTCGATTTCGTTGTTCGATTTCGTTGTTCGATTTCGTTGTTCGATTTCGTTGTTCGATTTCGTTGTTCGATTTCGTTGTTCCAGTTCGTTGTTCGATTTCGTTGTTTAAATTCGTGTTCGATTTCGTTGATCGCTTTCGTTGTTCGATTTTCTTTGTTCGATTTCGTTGTTCGATTTCGTTGTTCGATTTCGTGGTTCGAATTCGTTGTTCGAATTCGTTGTTCGATTTCGTTGTTCGATTTCGTTGTTCGATTTCGTTGTTCGATTTCGTTGTTCGATTTCGATGTCCGATTCCGTTGTTCGATTTCGTTGTTCGTTTGCGTTGTTCGATATTGTTTTATGATTTCGTGGTTTGATTTCGTTGTTCGATTGCGTTGTTCCATTTCGTTGTTCTATTTCGTGGTTCGATTTCGTGGTTTCAGTTTGTTGTTCGATTTCGATTTCGCTGTTCGATTTCGTTGTTCTATTTCGTTGTTCTAATTCGTTGTTCGATTTCGTTGTTCGATTTCGTTGTTCGATTTCGTTGTTCGATTTCGTTGTTCGATTTTGTTGTTCGAATTCGTTGTTCGAATTCGTTGTTCGATTTCGTTGTTCGATTTCGTTGTTCGATTTCGTTGTTCGATTTCGTTGTTCGATTTCGTTGTTCGATTTGGTTGTTCGATTTCGTTGTTCGATTTCGTTGTTCGATTTCGTTGTTCGATTTCGTTGTTCGATTTCGTTGTTCGAATTCGTTGTTCGATTTCGTTGTTCGATTTCGTTGTTCGATTTCGTTGTTCGATTTCGTTGTTCGATTTCGTTGTTCGATTTCGTTGTTCGATTTTGAAGTTCGATTTCGTTGTTCGATTTCGTTGTTCGATTTCGTTGTTCGATTTCGTTGTCCGATTCCGTTGTTCGATTTCGTTGTTCGATTTCGTTGTTCGATTTTGTTGTTCGATTTCGTTGTTCGATTTCGTTGTTCGATTGCGTTGTTCCATTTCGTTGTTCTATTTCGGGTTCGATTTCGTGGTTTCAGTTTGTTGTTCGATTTCGATTTCGCTGTTCGATTTCGAAGTTGGATTTCGTTGTTCTATTTAGTTGTTCTAATTTGTTGTTCGATTTCGTTGTTCGATTTCGTTGTTCGATTCGTTATTCGATTTCGTTGTTCTATTTCGTGGTTCGATTTCGTGGTTTCAGTTTGTTGTTCGATTTCGATTTCGTTGTTCGATTTCGTTGTTCGATTTCGTTGTTCGATTTTAAAGTTCGATTTCGTTGTTCGATTTCGTTGTTCGATTTCGTTGTTCGATTTCGTTGTTCGATTTCGTTGTTCGATTTCGTTGTTCGATTTCGAAGTTCGATTTCGTTGTTCGATTTCGTTGTTCGATTTCGTTGTTCGATTTCGTTGTTCGATTTCGTTGTTCGATTTCGTTGTTCGATTTCGTTGTTCGATTTCGTTGTTCGATTTCGTTGTTCGATTTCGTTGTTCGATTTCGTTGTTCGATTTCGTTGTTCGATTTCGTTGTTCGATTTCGTTGTTCGATTTCGTTGTTCGATTTCGTTGTTCGATGTCGTTCGAATTCGTTGTTCGAATTCGTTGTTGGAATTCGTTGTTCGATTTCGTTGTTCGATTTCGTTGTTCGATTTCGTTGTTCGATTTCGTTGTTCGATTTCGTTGTTCGATTTTGTTGTTCGATTTCGTTGTTTGATTTCGTTGTTCGATTTCGTTGTTCGATTTCGTTGTTCGATTTCGTTGTTCGATTTCGTTGTTCGATTTCGTTGTTCGATTTTGAAGTTCGATTTCGTTGTTCGATTTCGTTGTTCAATTTCGTTGTTCGATTTCGTTGTCCGATTCCGTTGTTCGATTTCGTTGTTCGTTTTCGTTGTTCGATATTGTTGTATGATTTCGTGGTTCGATTTCGTTGTTCGATTGCGTTGTTCCATTTCGTTGTTCTATTTCGTGGTTCGATTTCGTGGTTTCAGTTTGTTGTTCGATTTCGATTTCGCTGTTCGATTTCGAAGTTGGATTTCGTTGTTCTATTTCGTTGATCTAATTCGTTGTTCGATTTCGTTGTTCGATTCGTTATTCGATTTCGTTGTTCGATTTCGTTGTTCGATTTCGTTGTTCGATTTCGTTGTTCGATTTCGATGTCCGATTCCGTTGTTCGATTTCGTTGTTCGTTTGCGTTGTTCGATATTGTTTTATGATTTCGTGGTTCGATTTCGTTGTTCGATTGCGTTGTTCCATTTCGTTGTTCTATTTCGTGGTTCGATTTCGTGGTTTCAGTTTGTTGTTCGATTTCGATTTCGCTGTTCGATTTCGTTGTTCTATTTCGTTGTTCTAATTCGTTGTTCGATTTCGTTGTTCGATTTCGTTGTTCGATTTCGTTGTTCGATTTCGTTGTTCGATTTCGTTGTTCGAATTCGTTGTTCGAATTCGTTGTTCGATTTCGTTGTTCGATTTCGTTGTTCGATTTCGTTGTTCGATTTCGTTGTTCGATTTCGTTGTTCGATTTCGTTGTTCGATTTCGTTGTTCGATTTCGTTGTTCGATTTCGTTGTTCGATTTCGTTGTTCGATGTCGTTCGAATTCGTTGTTCGAATTCGTTGTTGGAATTCGTTGTTCGATTTCGTTGTTCGATTTCGTTGTTCGATTTCGTTGTTCGATTTCGTTGTTCGATTTCGTTGTTCGATTTTGTTGTTCGATTTCGTTGTTCGATTTCGTTGTTCGATTTCGTTGTTCGATTTCGTTGTTCGATTTCGTTGTTCGATTTCGTTGTTCGATTTCGTTGTTCGATTTTGAAGTTCGATTTCGTTGTTCGATTTCGTTGTTCAATTTCGTTGTTCGATTTCGTTGTCCGATTCCGTTGTTCGATTTCGTTGTTCGTTTTCGTTGTTCGATATTGTTGTATGATTTCGTGGTTCGATTTCGTTGTTCGATTGCGTTGTTCCATTTCGTTGTTCTATTTCGTGGTTCGATTTCGTGGTTTCAGTTTGTTGTTCGATTTCGATTTCGCTGTTCGATTTCGAAGTTGGATTTCGTTGTTCTATTTCGTTGATCTAATTCGTTGTTCGATTTCGTTGTTCGATTCGTTATTCGATTTCGTTGTTCGATTTCGTTGTTCGATTTCGTTGTTCGATTTCGTTGTTCGATTTCGATGTCCGATTCCGTTGTTCGATTTCGTTGTTCGTTTGCGTTGTTCGATATTGTTTTATGATTTCGTGGTTCGATTTCGTTGTTCGATTGCGTTGTTCCATTTCGTTGTTCTATTTCGTGGTTCGATTTCGTGGTTTCAGTTTGTTGTTCGATTTCGATTTCGCTGTTCGATTTCGTTGTTCTATTTCGTTGTTCTAATTCGTTGTTCGATTTCGTTGTTCGATTTCGTTGTTCGATTTCGTTGTTCGATTTCGTTGTTCGATTTCGTTGTTCGAATTCGTTGTTCGAATTCGTTGTTCGATTTCGTTGTTCGATTTCGTTGTTCGATTTCGTTGTTCGATTTCGTTGTTCGATTTCGTTGTTCGATTTGGTTGTTCGATTTCGTTGATCGATTTCGTTGTTCGATTTTCTTTGTTCGATTTGATTGTTCGATTTCGTTGATCGATTTCGTTTTTCGATTTCGTTGTTCGATTTCGTTGTTCGATTTCGTTGTTCGATTTCGTTGTTCGATTTCGTGGTTCGAATTCGTTGTTCGAATTCGTTGTTCGTTGTTAGATTTCGTTGTTCGTTGTTCGATTTCGTTGTTCGATTTCGTTGTTCGATTTCGTTGTTCGAATTCGTTGTTCGATTTCGTTGTTCGATTTCGTTGTTCGATTTCGTTGTTCGATTTCGTTGTTCGATTTCGTTGTTCGAATTCGTTGTTCGAATTCGTTGTTCGATTTCGTTGTTCGATTTCGTTGTTCGATTTCGTTGTTCGATTTCGTTGTTCGATTTCGTTGTTCGAATTCGTTGTTCGAATTCGTTGTTCGAATTCGTTGTTCGATTTTGAAGTTCGATTTTGAAGTTCGATTTCGTTGTTCGATTTCGTTGTTCGATTTCGTTGTTCGATTTCGTTGTTCGATTTTGTTGTTCGATTTCGTTGTTCGATTTCGTTGTTCGAATTCGTTGTTCGAATTCGTTGTTCGGTTTCGTTGTTCGATTTCGTTGTTCGATTTCGTTGTTCGATTTCGTTGTTCGATTTCGTTGTTCGATTTCGTTGTTCGATTTCGTTGTTCGATTTCGTTGTTCGATTTCGTTGTTCGATTTCGTTGTTCGATTTCGTTGTTCGATTTCGTTGCTCGATTTCGTTGTTCGATTTCGTTGTTCGATTTCGTTGTTCGATTTCGTTGTTCGATTTCGTTGTTCGATTTCGTTTTTCGTTTTCGTTGTTCGTTTTCGTTGTTCGAATTCGTGGTTCGAATTCGTTGTTCGAATTCGTTGTTCGATTTCGTTGTTCGATTTCGTTGTTCGATTTCGTTGTTCGATTTCGTTATTCGATTTCGTTGTTCGATTTCGTTGTTCGATTTCGTTGTTCGATTTCGTTGTTCGAATTCGTTGTTCGAATTCGTTGTTCGAATTCGTTGTTCGATTTCGTTGTTCGATTTCGTTGTTCGATTTCGTTGTTCGATTTCGTTGTTCGATTTCGTTAGATTTCGTTGTTCGAATTCGTTGCTCGATTTCGTTGTTCGAATTCGTTGTTCGATTTCGTTGTTCGATTTCGTTGTTCGATTTCGTTGTTCGATTTCGTTGTTCGATTTCGTTGTTCGATTTCGTTGTTCGATTTCGTTGTTCGATTTCGTTGTTCGATTTCGTTGTTCGATTTCGTTGTTCGAATTCGTTGTTCGAATTCGTTGTTCGAATTCGTTGTTCGATTTCGTTGTTCGATTTCGTTGTTCGATTTCGTTGTTCGATTTCGTTGTTCGATTTCGTTAGATTTCGTTGTTCGAATTCGTTGCTCGATTTCGTTGTTCGAATTCGTTGTTCGATTTCGTTGTTCGATTTCGTTGTTCGATTTCGTTGTTCGATTTCGTTGTTCGATTTCGTTGTTCGATTTCGTTGTTCGATTTCGTTGTTCGATTTCGTTGTTCGATTTCGTTGTTCGATTTCGTTGTTCGATTTCGTTGTTCGATTTCGTTGTTTAAATTCGTGTTCGATTTCGTTGATCGATTTCGTTGTTCGATTTTCTTTGTTCGATTTCGTTGTTCGATTACGTTGTTCGATTTCGTGGTTCGAATTCGTTGTTCGAATTCGTTGTTCGATTTCGTTGTTCGATTTCGTTGTTCGATTTCGTTGTTCGATTTCGTTGTTCGATTTTGTTGTTCGATTTCGTTGTTCGATTTCGTTGTTCGATTTCGTTGTTCGATTTCTTTGTTCGATTTCGTTGTTCGATTTCGTTGTTCTATTCGTTATTCGATTTCGTTATTCGATTTCGTTGTTCCATTTCGTTGTTCGATTTCGTTGTTCGATTTCGTTGTTCGATTTCGTTGTTCGATTTCGTTGTTCGATTTCGTTGTTCGAATTCGTTGTTCGATTTCGTTGTTCGATTTCGTTGTTCGATTTCGTTGTTCGATTTCGTTGTTCGATTTCGTTGTTCGATTTCGTTGTTCGAATTCGTTGTTCGAATTCGTTGTTCGATTTTGAAGTTCGATTTCGTTGTTCGATTTCGTTGTTCGATTTCGTTGTTCGATTTCGTTGTTCGATTTTGTTGTTCGATTTCGTTGTTCGATTTCGTTGTTCGATTTCGTTGTTCGAATTCGTTGTTCGAATTCGTTGTTCGGTTTCGTTGTTCGGTTTCGTTGTTCGATTTCGTTGTTCGATTTCGTTGTTCGATTTCGTTGTTCGATTTCGTTGTTCGATTTCGTTGTTCGATTTCGTTGTTCGATTTCGTTGTTCGATTTTGTTGTTCGATTTCGTTGTTCGATTTCGTTGTTCGATTTCGTTGTTTAAATTCGTGTTCGATTTCGTTGTTCGATTTCGTTGTTCGATTTCTTTGTTCGATTTCGTTGTTCGATTTCGTTGTTCTATTCGTTATTCGATTTCGTTGTTCGATTTCGTTGTTCCATTTCGTTGTTCGATTTCGTTGTTCGATTTCGTTGTTCGATTTCGTTGTTCGATTTCGTTGTTCGAATTCGTTGTTCGATTTCGTTGTTCGATTTCGTTGTTCGATTTCGTTGTTCGATTTCGTTGTTCGATTTCGTTGTTCGATTTCGTTGTTCGATTTCGTTGTTCGATTTCGTTGTTCGATTTCGTTGTTCCATTTCGTTGTTCGATTTCGTTGTTTAAATTCGTGTTCGATTTCGTTGATCGCTTTCGTTGTTCGATTTTCTTTGTTCGATTTCGTTGTTCGATTTCGTTGTTCGATTTCGTGGTTCGAATTCGTTGTTCGAATTCGTTGTTCGATTTCGTTGTTCGATTTCGTTGTTCGATTTTGTTGTTCGATTTCGTTGTTCGATTTCGTTGTTCGATTTCGTTGTTCGATTTCGTTGTTCGATTTCGTTGTTCGAATTCGTTGTTCGAATTCGTTGTTCGAATTCGTTGTTCGATTTCGTTGTTCGATTTCGATGTTCGATTTCGTTGTTCGATTTCGTTGTTCGGTTTCGTTGTTCGATTTCGTTGTTCGATTTCGTTGTTCGATTTCGTTGTTCGATTTCGTTGTTCGATTTCGTTGTTCGATTTCGTTGTTCGAATTCGTTGTTCGAATTCGTTGTTCGAATTCGTTGTTCGATTTCGTTGTTCGATTTCGTTGTTCGATTTCGTTGTTCGATTTCGTTGTTCGATTTTGAAGTTCGATTTCGTTGTTCGATTTCGTTGTTCGATTTCGTTGTTCGATTTCATTGTTCGATTTCGTTGTTCGATTTCGTTGTCCGATTCCGTTGTTCGATTTCGTTGTTCGTTTTCGTTGTTCGATATTGTTGTATGATTTCGTGGTTCGATTTCGTTGTTCGATTGCGTTGTTCCATTTCGTTGTTCTATTTCGTGGTTCGATTTCGTGGTTTCAGTTTGTTGTTCGATTTCGATTTCGCTGTTCGATTTCGAAGTTGGATTTCGTTGTTCTATTTCGTTGTTCTAATTCGTCGTTCGATTTCGTTGTTCGATTTCGTTGTTCGATTTCGTTGTTCTATTCGTTATTCGATTTTGTTGTTCGATTTCGTTGTTCGATTTCGTTGTTCCATTTCGTTGTTCGATTTCGTTGTTCGATTTCGTTGTTCGAATTCGTTGTTCGAATTCGTTGTTCGATTTCGTTGTTCGATTTCGTTGTTCGATTTCGTTGTTCGATTTCGTTGCTCGATTTCGTTGTTCGATTTCGTTGTTCGATTTCGTTGTTCGATTTCGTTGTTCGATTTCGTTGTTCGATTTCGTTTTTCGTTTTCGTTGTTCGTTTTCGTTGTTCGAATTCGTGGTTCGAATTCGTTGTTCGAATTCGTTGTTCGATTTCGTTGTTCGATTTCGTTGTTCGATTTCGTTGTTCGATTTCGTTGTTCGATTTCGTTATTCGATTTCGTTGTTCGATTTCGTTGTTCGATTTCGTTGTTCGATTTCGTTGTTCGATTTCGTTGTTCGAATTCGTTGTTCGAATTCGTTGTTCGATTTCGTTGTTCGATTTCGTTGTTCGATTTCGTTGTTCGATTTCGTTGTTCGATTTCGTTGTTCGATTTCGTTGTTCGATTTCGTTAGATTTCGTTGTTCGAATTCGTTGCTCGATTTCGTTGTTCGAATTCGTTGTTCGATTTCGTTGTTCGATTTCGTTGTTCGATTTCGTTGTTCGATTTCGTTGTTCGATTTCGTTGTTCGATTTCGTTGTTCGATTTCGTTGTTCGATTTCGTTGTTCGATTTCGTTGTTTAAATTCGTGTTCGATTTCGTTGATCGATTTCGTTGTTCGATTTTCTTTGTTCGATTTCGTTGTTCGATTACGTTGTTCGATTTCGTGGTTCGAATTCGTTGTTCGAATTCGTTGTTCGATTTCGTTGTTCGATTTCGTTGTTCGATTTCGTTGTTCGATTTTGTTGTTCGATTTCGTTGTTCGATTTCGTTGTTCGATTTCGTTGTTCGATTTCGTTGTTCGATTTTTCTTTGTTCGATTTCGTTGTTCGATTTCGTTGTTCTATTCGTTATTCGATTTCGTTGTTCGATTTCGTTGTTCCATTTCGTTGTTCGATTTCGTTGTTCGATTTCCTTTTTCGATTTCGTTGTTCGATTTCGTTGTTCGAATTCGTTGTTCGATTTCGTTGTTCGATTTCGTTGTTCGATTTCGTTGTTCGATTTCGTTGTTCGATTTCGTTGTTCGATTTCGTTGTTCGAATTCGTTGTTCGAATTCGTTGTTCGATTTTGAAGTTCGATTTCGTTGTTCGATTTCGTTGTTCCATTTCGTTGTTCGATTTCGTTGTTCGATTTCGTTGTTCGATTTCGTTGTTCGAATTCGTTGTTCGAATTCGTTGTTCGATTTCGTTGTTCGATTTCGTTGTTCGATTTCGTTGTTCGATTTCGTTGCTCGATTTCGTTGTTCGATTTCGTTGTTCGATTTCGTTGTTCGATTTCGTTGTTCGATTTCGTTGTAAGATTTCGTTTTTCGTTTTCGTTGTTCGTTTTCGTTGTTCGAATTCGTTGTTCGAATTCGTTGTTCGATTTCGTTGTTCGATTTCGTTGTTCGATTTCGTTGTTCGATTTCGTTATTCGATTTCGTTGTTCGATTTCGTTGTTCGATTTCGTTGTTCGATTTCGTTGTTCGAATTCGTTGTTCGAATTCGTTGTTCGAATTTGTTGTTCGATTTCGTTGTTCGATTTCGTTGTTCGATTTCGTTGTTCGATTTCGTTGTTCGATTTCGTTGTTCGATTTCGTTAGATTTCGTTGTTCGAATTCGTTGCTCGATTTCGTTGTTCGAATTCGTTGTTCGATTTCGTTGTTCGATTTCGTTGTTCGATTTCGTTGATCGATTTCGTTGTTCGATTTCGTTGTTCGATTTCGTTGTTCGATTTCGTTGTTCGATTTCGTTGTTCGATTTCGTTGTTCGATTTCGTTGTTCGATTTCGTTGTTTAAATTCGTGTTCGATTTCGTTGATCGATTTCGTTGTTCGATTTTCTTTGTTCGATTTCGTTGTTCGATTACGTTGTTCGATTTCGTGGTTCGAATTCGTTGTTCGAATTCGTTGTTCGATTTCGTTGTTCGATTTCGTTGTTCGAATTCGTTGTTCGATTTTGAAGTTCGATTTCGTTGTTCGATTTCGTTGTTCCATTTCGTTGTTCGATTTCGTTGTTCGATTTCGTTGTTCGATTTCGTTGTTCGAATTCGTTGTTCGAATTCGTTGTTCGATTTCGTTGTTCGATTTCGTTGTTCGATTTCGTTGTTCGATTTCGTTGCTCGATTTCGTTGTTCGATTTCGTTGTTCGATTTCGTTGTTCGATTTCGTTGTAAGATTTCGTTTTTCGTTTTCGTTGTTCGTTTTCGTTGTTCGAATTCGTGGTTCGAATTCGTTGTTCGAATTCGTTGTTCGATTTCGTTGTTCGATTTCGTTGTTCGATTTCGTTGTTCGATTTCGTTGTTCGATTTCGTTGTTCGATTTTGTTGTTCGATTTCGTTGTTCGATTTCGTTGTTCGATTTCGTTGTTTAAATTCGTGTTCGATTTCGTTGTTCGATTTCGTTGTTCGATTTCTTTGTTCGATTTCGTTGTTCGATTTCGTTGTTCTATTCGTTATTCGATTTCGTTGTTCCATTTCGTTGTTCGATTTCGTTGTTCGATTTCGTTGTTCGATTTCGTTGTTCGATTTCGTTGTTCGATTTCGTTGTTCGAATTCGTTGTTCGATTTCGTTGTTCGATTTCGTTGTTCGATTTCGTTGTTCGATTTCGTTGTTCGATTTCGTTGTTCGATTTCGTTGTTCGATTTCGTTGTTCGATTTCGTTGTTCGATTTCGTTGTTCCAGTTCGTTGTTCGATTTCGTTGTTTAAATTCGTGTTCGATTTCGTTGATCGCTTTCGTTGTTCGATTTCGTTGTTCGATTTCGTTGTTCGATTTCGTGGTTCGAATTCGTTGTTCGAATTCGTTGTTCGATTTCGTTGTTCGATTTCGTTGTTCGATTTTGTTGTTCGATTTCGTTGTTCGATTTCGTTGTTCGATTTCGTTGTTCGATTTCGTTGTTCGATTTCGTTGTTCGATTTCGTTGTTCGAATTCGTTGTTCGAATTCGTTGTTCGAATTCGTTGTTCGATTTCGTTGTTCGATTTCGATGTTCGATTTCGTTGTTCGATTTCGTTGTTCGGTTTCGTTGTTCGATTTCGTTGTTCGATTTCGTTGTTCGATTTCGTTGTTCGATTTCGTTGTTCGATTTCGTTGTTCGATTTCGTTGTTCGAATTCGTTGTTCGAATTCGTTGTTCGAATTCGTTGTTCGATTTCGTTGTTCGATTTCGTTGTTCGATTTCGTTGTTCGATTTCGTTGTTCGATTTTGAAGTTCGATTTCGTTGTTCGATTTCGTTGTTCGATTTCGTTGTTCGATTTCATTGTTCGATTTCGTTGTTCGATTTCGTTGTCCGATTCCGTTGTTCGATTTCGTTGTTCGTTTTCGTTGTTCGATATTGTTGTATGATTTCGTGGTTCGATTTCGTTGTTCGATTGCGTTGTTCCATTTCGTTGTTCTATTTCGTGGTTCGATTTCGTGGTTTCAGTTTGTTGTTCGATTTCGATTTCGCTGTTCGATTTCGAAGTTGGATTTCGTTGTTCTATTTCGTTGTTCTAATTCGTCGTTCGATTTCGTTGTTCGATTTCGTTGTTCGATTTCGTTGTTCTATTCGTTATTCGATTTTGTTGTTCGATTTCGTTGTTCGATTTCGTTGTTCCATTTCGTTGTTCGATTTCGTTGTTCGATTTCGTTGTTCGATTTCGTTGTTCGAATTCGTTGTTCGAATTCGTTGTTCGATTTCGTTGTTCGATTTCGTTGTTCGATTTCGTTGTTCGATTTCGTTGCTCGATTTCGTTGTTCGATTTCGTTGTTCGATTTCGTTGTTCGATTTCGTTGTTCGATTTCGTTTTTCGTTTTCGTTGTTCGTTTTCGTTGTTCGAATTCGTGGTTCGAATTCGTTGTTCGAATTCGTTGTTCGATTTCGTTGTTCGATTTCGTTGTTCGATTTCGTTGTTCGATTTCGTTGTTCGATTTCGTTATTCGATTTCGTTGTTCGATTTCGTTGTTCGATTTCGTTGTTCGATTTCGTTAGATTTCGTTGTTCGAATTCGTTGCTCGATTTCGTTGTTCGAATTCGTTGTTCGATTTCGTTGTTCGATTTCGTTGTTCGATTTCGTTGATCGATTTCGTTGTTCGATTTCGTTGTTCGATTTCGTTGTTCGATTTCGTTGTTCGATTTCGTTGTTCGATTTCGTTGTTCGATTTCGTTGTTCGATTTCGTTGTTTAAATTCGTGTTCGATTTCGTTGATCGATTTCGTTGTTCGATTTTCTTTGTTCGATTTCGTTGTTCGATTACGTTGTTCGATTTCGTGGTTCGAATTCGTTGTTCGAATTCGTTGTTCGATTTCGTTGTTCGATTTCGTTGTTCGAATTCGTTGTTCGATTTTGAAGTTCGATTTCGTTGTTCGATTTCGTTGTTCCATTTCGTTGTTCGATTTCGTTGTTCGATTTCGTTGTTCGATTTCGTTGTTCGAATTCGTTGTTCGAATTCGTTGTTCGATTTCGTTGTTCGATTTCGTTGTTCGATTTCGTTGTTCGATTTCGTTGCTCGATTTCGTTGTTCGATTTCGTTGTTCGATTTCGTTGTTCGATTTCGTTGTTCGATTTCGTTGTAAGATTTCGTTTTTCGTTTTCGTTGTTCGTTTTCGTTGTTCGAATTCGTGGTTCGAATTCGTTGTTCGAATTCGTTGTTCGATTTCGTTGTTCGATTTCGTTGTTCGATTTCGTTGTTCGATTTCGTTGTTCGATTTCGTTGTTCGATTTTGTTGTTCGATTTCGTTGTTCGATTTCGTTGTTCGATTTCGTTGTTTAAATTCGTGTTCGATTTCGTTGTTCGATTTCGTTGTTCGATTTCTTTGTTCGATTTCGTTGTTCGATTTCGTTGTTCTATTCGTTATTCGATTTCGTTGTTCGATTTCGTTGTTCCATTTCGTTGTTCGATTTCGTTGTTCGATTTCGTTGTTCGATTTCGTTGTTCGATTTCGTTGTTCGAATTCGTTGTTCGATTTCGTTGTTCGATTTCGTTGTTCGATTTCGTTGTTCGATTTCGTTGTTCGATTTCGTTGTTCGATTTCGTTGTTCGATTTCGTTGTTCGATTTCGTTGTTCGATTTCGTTGTTCGATTTCGTTGTTCCAGTTCGTTGTTCGATTTCGTTGTTTAAATTCGTGTTCGATTTCGTTGATCGCTTTCGTTGTTCGATTTTCTTTGTTCGATTTCGTTGTTCGATTTCGTTGTTCGATTTCGTGGTTCGAATTCGTTGTTCGAATTCGTTGTTCGATTTCGTTGTTCGATTTCGTTGTTCGATTTTGTTGTTCGATTTCGTTGTTCGATTTCGTTGTTCGATTTCGTTGTTCGATTTCGTTGTTCGATTTCGTTGTTCGAATTCGTTGTTCGAATTCGTTGTTCGAATTCGTTGTTCGATTTCGTTGTTCGATTTCGATGTTCGATTTCGTTGTTCGATTTCGTTGTTCGGTTTCGTTGTTCGATTTCGTTGTTCGATTTCGTTGTTCGATTTCGTTGTTCGATTTCGTTGTTCGATTTCGTTGTTCGATTTCGTTGTTCGATTTCGTTGTTCGAATTCGTTGTTCGAATTCGTTGTTCGAATTCGTTGTTCGATTTCGTTGTTCGATTTCGTTGTTCGATTTCGTTGTTCGATTTCGTTGTTCGATTTTGAAGTTCGATTTCGTTGTTCGATTTCGTTGTTCGATTTCGTTGTTCGATTTCATTGTTCGATTTCGTTGTTCGATTTCGTTGTCCGATTCCGTTGTTCGATTTCGTTGTTCGTTTTCGTTGTTCGATATTGTTGTATGATTTCGTGGTTCGATTTCGTTGTTCGATTGCGTTGTTCCATTTCGTTGTTCTATTTCGTGGTTCGATTTCGTGGTTTCAGTTTGTTGTTCGATTTCGATTTCGCTGTTCGATTTCGAAGTTGGATTTCGTTGTTCTATTTCGTTGTTCTAATTCGTCGTTCGATTTCGTTGTTCGATTTCGTTGTTCGATTTCGTTGTTCTATTCGTTATTCGATTTTGTTGTTCGATTTCGTTGTTCGATTTCGTTGTTCCATTTCGTTGTTCGATTTCGTTGTTCGATTTCGTTGTTCGATTTCGTTGTTCGAATTCGTTGTTCGAATTCGTTGTTCGATTTCGTTGTTCGATTTCGTTGTTCGATTTCGTTGTTCGATTTCGTTGCTCGATTTCGTTGTTCGATTTCGTTGTTCGATTTCGTTGTTCGATTTCGTTGTTCGATTTCGTTGTTCGATTTCGTTTTTCGTTTTCGTTGTTCGTTTTCGTTGTTCGAATTCGTGGTTCGAATTCGTTGTTCGAATTCGTTGTTCGATTTCGTTGTTCGATTTCGTTGTTCGATTTCGTTGTTCGATTTCGTTGTTCGATTTCGTTATTCGATTTCGTTGTTCGATTTCGTTGTTTGATTTCGTTGTTCGATTTCGTTAGATTTCGTTGTTCGAATTCGTTGCTCGATTTCGTTGTTCGAATTCGTTGTTCGATTTCGTTGTTCGATTTCGTTGTTCGATTTCGTTGATCGATTTCGTTGTTCGATTTCGTTGTTCGATTTCGTTGTTCGATTTCGTTGTTCGATTTCGTTGTTCGATTTCGTTGTTCGATTTCGTTGTTCGATTTCGTTGTTTAAATTCGTGTTCGATTTCGTTGATCGATTTCGTTGTTCGATTTTCTTTGTTCGATTTCGTTGTTCGATTACGTTGTTCGATTTCGTGGTTCGAATTCGTTGTTCGAATTCGTTGTTCGATTTCGTTGTTCGATTTCGTTGTTCGAATTCGTTGTTCGATTTTGAAGTTCGATTTCGTTGTTCGATTTCGTTGTTCCATTTCGTTGTTCGATTTCGTTGTTCGATTTCGTTGTTCGATTTCGTTGTTCGAATTCGTTGTTCGAATTCGTTGTTCGATTTCGTTGTTCGATTTCGTTGTTCGATTTCGTTGTTCGATTTCGTTGCTCGATTTCGTTGTTCGATTTCGTTGTTCGATTTCGTTGTTCGATTTCGTTGTTCGATTTCGTTGTAAGATTTCGTTTTTCGTTTTCGTTGTTCGTTTTCGTTGTTCGAATTCGTGGTTCGAATTCGTTGTTCGAATTCGTTGTTCGATTTCGTTGTTCGATTTCGTTGTTCGATTTCGTTGTTCGATTTCGTTTTTCGATTTCGTTGTTCGATTTCGTTGTTCGATTTTGTTGTTCGATTTCGTTGTTCGATTTCGTTGTTCGATTTCGTTGTTTAAATTCGTGTTCGATTTCGTTGTTCGATTTCGTTGTTCGATTTCTTTGTTCGATTTCGTTGTTCGATTTCGTTGTTCTATTCGTTATTCGATTTCGTTGTTCGATTTCGTTGTTCCATTTCGTTGTTCGATTTCGTTGTTCGATTTCGTTGTTCGATTTCGTTGTTCGATTTCGTTGTTCGAATTCGTTGTTCGATTTCGTTGTTCGATTTCGTTGTTCGATTTCGTTGTTCGATTTCGTTGTTCGATTTCGTTGTTCGATTTCGTTGTTCGATTTCGTTGTTCGATTTCGTTGTTCGATTTCGTTGTTCCAGTTCGTTGTTCGATTTCGTTGTTTAAATTCGTGTTCGATTTCGTTGATCGCTTTCGTTGTTCGATTTTCTTTGTTCGATTTCGTTGTTCGATTTCGTTGTTCGATTTCGTGGTTCGAATTCGTTGTTCGAATTCGTTGTTCGATTTCGTTGTTCGATTTCGTTGTTCGATTTTGTTGTTCGATTTCGTTGTTCGATTTCGTTGTTCGATTTCGTTGTTCGATTTCGTTGTTCGATTTCGTTGTTCGATTTCGTTGTTCGATTTCGTTGTTCCAGTTCGTTGTTCGATTTCGTTGTTTAAATTCGTGTTCGATTTCGTTGATCGCTTTCGTTGTTCGATTTTCTTTGTTCGATTTCGTTGTTCGATTTCGTTGTTCGATTTCGTGGTTCGAATTCGTTGTTCGAATTCGTTGTTCGATTTCGTTGTTCGATTTCGTTGTTCGATTTCGTTGTTCGATTTCGTTGTTCGATTTCGATGTCCGATTCCGTTGTTCGATTTCGTTGTTCGTTTGCGTTGTTCGATATTGTTTTATGATTTCGTGGTTTGATTTCGTTGTTCGATTGCGTTGTTCCATTTCGTTGTTCTATTTCGTGGTTCGATTTCGTGGTTTCAGTTTGTTGTTCGATTTCGATTTCGCTGTTCGATTTCGTTGTTCTATTTCGTTGTTCTAATTCGTTGTTCGATTTCGTTGTTCGATTTCGTTGTTCGATTTCGTTGTTCGATTTCGTTGTTCGATTTTGTTGTTCGAATTCGTTGTTCGAATTCGTTGTTCGATTTCGTTGTTCGATTTCGTTGTTCGATTTCGTTGTTCGATTTCGTTGTTCGATTTCGTTGTTCGATTTGGTTGTTCGATTTCGTTGTTCGATTTCGTTGTTCGATTTCGTTGTTCGATTTCGTTGTTCGATTTCGTTGTTCGAATTCGTTGTTCGATTTCGTTGTTCGATTTCGTTGTTCGATTTCGTTGTTCGATTTCGTTGTTCGATTTCGTTGTTCGATTTCGTTGTTCGATTTTGAAGTTCGATTTCGTTGTTCGATTTCGTTGTTCGATTTCGTTGTTCGATTTCGTTGTCCGATTCCGTTGTTCGATTTCGTTGTTCGATTTCGTTGTTCGATTTTGTTGTTCGATTTCGTTGTTCGATTTCGTTGTTCGATTGCGTTGTTCCATTTCGTTGTTCTATTTCGGGTTCGATTTCGTGGTTTCAGTTTGTTGTTCGATTTCGATTTCGCTGTTCGATTTCGAAGTTGGATTTCGTTGTTCTATTTAGTTGTTCTAATTTGTTGTTCGATTTCGTTGTTCGATTTCGTTGTTCGATTCGTTATTCGATTTCGTTGTTCTATTTCGTGGTTCGATTTCGTGGTTTCAGTTTGTTGTTCGATTTCGATTTCGTTGTTCGATTTCGTTGTTCGATTTCGTTGTTCGATTTTAAAGTTCGATTTCGTTGTTCGATTTCGTTGTTCGATTTCGTTGTTCGATTTCGTTGTTCGATTTCGTTGTTCGATTTCGTTGTTCGATTTCGAAGTTCGATTTCGTTGTTCGATTTCGTTGTTCGATTTCGTTGTTCGATTTCGTTGTTCGATTTCGTTGTTCGATTTCGTTGTTCGATTTCGTTGTTCGATTTCGTTGTTCGATTTCGTTGTTCGATTTCGTTGTTCGATTTCGTTGTTCGATTTCGTTGTTCGATTTCGTTGTTCGATTTCGTTGTTCGATTTCGTTGTTCGATTTCGTTGTTCGATGTCGTTCGAATTCGTTGTTCGAATTCGTTGTTGGAATTCGTTGTTCGATTTCGTTGTTCGATTTCGTTGTTCGATTTCGTTGTTCGATTTCGTTGTTCGATTTCGTTGTTCGATTTTGTTGTTCGATTTCGTTGTTTGATTTCGTTGTTCGATTTCGTTGTTCGATTTCGTTGTTCGATTTCGTTGTTCGATTTCGTTGTTCGATTTCGTTGTTCGATTTTGAAGTTCGATTTCGTTGTTCGATTTCGTTGTTCAATTTCGTTGTTCGATTTCGTTGTCCGATTCCGTTGTTCGATTTCGTTGTTCGTTTTCGTTGTTCGATATTGTTGTATGATTTCGTGGTTCGATTTCGTTGTTCGATTGCGTTGTTCCATTTCGTTGTTCTATTTCGTGGTTCGATTTCGTGGTTTCAGTTTGTTGTTCGATTTCGATTTCGCTGTTCGATTTCGAAGTTGGATTTCGTTGTTCTATTTCGTTGATCTAATTCGTTGTTCGATTTCGTTGTTCGATTCGTTATTCGATTTCGTTGTTCGATTTCGTTGTTCGATTTCGTTGTTCGATTTCGTTGTTCGATTTCGATGTCCGATTCCGTTGTTCGATTTCGTTGTTCGTTTGCGTTGTTCGATATTGTTTTATGATTTCGTGGTTCGATTTCGTTGTTCGATTGCGTTGTTCCATTTCGTTGTTCTATTTCGTGGTTCGATTTCGTGGTTTCAGTTTGTTGTTCGATTTCGATTTCGCTGTTCGATTTCGTTGTTCTATTTCGTTGTTCTAATTCGTTGTTCGATTTCGTTGTTCGATTTCGTTGTTCGATTTCGTTGTTCGATTTCGTTGTTCGATTTCGTTGTTCGAATTCGTTGTTCGAATTCGTTGTTCGATTTCGTTGTTCGATTTCGTTGTTCGATTTCGTTGTTCGATTTCGTTGTTCGATTTCGTTGTTCGATTTCGTTGTTCGATTTCGTTGTTCGATTTCGTTGTTCGATTTCGTTGTTCGATTTCGTTGTTCGATGTCGTTCGAATTCGTTGTTCGAATTCGTTGTTGGAATTCGTTGTTCGATTTCGTTGTTCGATTTCGTTGTTCGATTTCGTTGTTCGATTTCGTTGTTCGATTTCGTTGTTCGATTTTGTTGTTCGATTTCGTTGTTCGATTTCGTTGTTCGATTTCGTTGTTCGATTTCGTTGTTCGATTTCGTTGTTCGATTTCGTTGTTCGATTTCGTTGTTCGATTTTGAAGTTCGATTTCGTTGTTCGATTTCGTTGTTCAATTTCGTTGTTCGATTTCGTTGTCCGATTCCGTTGTTCGATTTCGTTGTTCGTTTTCGTTGTTCGATATTGTTGTATGATTTCGTGGTTCGATTTCGTTGTTCGATTGCGTTGTTCCATTTCGTTGTTCTATTTCGTGGTTCGATTTCGTGGTTTCAGTTTGTTGTTCGATTTCGATTTCGCTGTTCGATTTCGAAGTTGGATTTCGTTGTTCTATTTCGTTGATCTAATTCGTTGTTCGATTTCGTTGTTCGATTCGTTATTCGATTTCGTTGTTCGATTTCGTTGTTCGATTTCGTTGTTCGATTTCGTTGTTCGATTTCGATGTCCGATTCCGTTGTTCGATTTCGTTGTTCGTTTGCGTTGTTCGATATTGTTTTATGATTTCGTGGTTCGATTTCGTTGTTCGATTGCGTTGTTCCATTTCGTTGTTCTATTTCGTGGTTCGATTTCGTGGTTTCAGTTTGTTGTTCGATTTCGATTTCGCTGTTCGATTTCGTTGTTCTATTTCGTTGTTCTAATTCGTTGTTCGATTTCGTTGTTCGATTTCGTTGTTCGATTTCGTTGTTCGATTTCGTTGTTCGATTTCGTTGTTCGAATTCGTTGTTCGAATTCGTTGTTCGATTTCGTTGTTCGATTTCGTTGTTCGATTTCGTTGTTCGATTTCGTTGTTCGATTTCGTTGTTCGATTTGGTTGTTCGATTTCGTTGATCGATTTCGTTGTTCGATTTTCTTTGTTCGATTTGATTGTTCGATTTCGTTGATCGATTTCGTTTTTCGATTTCGTTGTTCGATTTCGTTGTTCGATTTCGTTGTTCGATTTCGTTGTTCGATTTCGTGGTTCGAATTCGTTGTTCGAATTCGTTGTTCGTTGTTAGATTTCGTTGTTCGTTGTTCGATTTCGTTGTTCGATTTCGTTGTTCGATTTCGTTGTTCGAATTCGTTGTTCGATTTCGTTGTTCGATTTCGTTGTTCGATTTCGTTGTTCGATTTCGTTGTTCGATTTCGTTGTTCGAATTCGTTGTTCGAATTCGTTGTTCGATTTCGTTGTTCGATTTCGTTGTTCGATTTCGTTGTTCGATTTCGTTGTTCGATTTCGTTGTTCGAATTCGTTGTTCGAATTCGTTGTTCGAATTCGTTGTTCGATTTTGAAGTTCGATTTTGAAGTTCGATTTCGTTGTTCGATTTCGTTGTTCGATTTCGTTGTTCGATTTCGTTGTTCGATTTCGTTGTTCGATTTTGTTGTTCGATTTCGTTGTTCGATTTCGTTGTTCGAATTCGTTGTTCGAATTCGTTGTTCGGTTTCGTTGTTCGATTTCGTTGTTCGATTTCGTTGTTCGATTTCGTTGTTCGATTTCGTTGTTCGATTTCGTTGTTCGATTTCGTTGTTCGATTTCGTTGTTCGATTTCGTTGTTCGATTTCGTTGTTCGATTTCGTTGTTCGATTTCGTTGCTCGATTTCGTTGTTCGATTTCGTTGTTCGATTTCGTTGTTCGATTTCGTTGTTCGATTTCGTTGTTCGATTTCGTTTTTCGTTTTCGTTGTTCGTTTTCGTTGTTCGAATTCGTGGTTCGAATTCGTTGTTCGAATTCGTTGTTCGATTTCGTTGTTCGATTTCGTTGTTCGATTTCGTTGTTCGATTTCGTTATTCGATTTCGTTGTTCGATTTCGTTGTTCGATTTCGTTGTTCGATTTCGTTGTTCGAATTCGTTGTTCGAATTCGTTGTTCGAATTCGTTGTTCGATTTCGTTGTTCGATTTCGTTGTTCGATTTCGTTGTTCGATTTCGTTGTTCGATTTCGTTAGATTTCGTTGTTCGAATTCGTTGCTCGATTTCGTTGTTCGAATTCGTTGTTCGATTTCGTTGTTCGATTTCGTTGTTCGATTTCGTTGTTCGATTTCGTTGTTCGATTTCGTTGTTCGATTTCGTTGTTCGATTTCGTTGTTCGATTTCGTTGTTCGATTTCGTTGTTCGATTTCGTTGTTCGATTTCGTTGTTCGATTTCGTTGTTTAAATTCGTGTTCGATTTCGTTGATCGATTTCGTTGTTCGATTTTCTTTGTTCGATTTCGTTGTTCGATTACGTTGTTCGATTTCGTGGTTCGAATTCGTTGTTCGAATTCGTTGTTCGATTTCGTTGTTCGATTTCGTTGTTCGATTTCGTTGTTCGATTTCGTTGTTCGATTTTGTTGTTCGATTTCGTTGTTCGATTTCGTTGTTCGATTTCGTTGTTCGATTTCTTTGTTCGATTTCGTTGTTCGATTTCGTTGTTCTATTCGTTATTCGATTTCGTTATTCGATTTCGTTGTTCCATTTCGTTGTTCGATTTCGTTGTTCGATTTCGTTGTTCGATTTCGTTGTTCGATTTCGTTGTTCGATTTCGTTGTTCGAATTCGTTGTTCGATTTCGTTGTTCGATTTCGTTGTTCGATTTCGTTGTTCGATTTCGTTGTTCGATTTCGTTGTTCGATTTCGTTGTTCGAATTCGTTGTTCGAATTCGTTGTTCGATTTTGAAGTTCGATTTCGTTGTTCGATTTCGTTGTTCGATTTCGTTGTTCGATTTCGTTGTTCGATTTTGTTGTTCGATTTCGTTGTTCGATTTCGTTGTTCGATTTCGTTGTTCGATTTCGTTGTTCGATTTCGTTGTTCGAATTCGTTGTTCGAATTCGTTGTTCGATTTCGTTGTTCGATTTCGTTGTTCGATTTCGTTGTTCGATTTCGTTGTTCGATTTCGTTGTTCGATTTTCTTTGTTCGATTTGATTGTTCGATTTCGTTGATCGATTTTCTTTGTTCGATTTCGTTGTTCGATTACGTTGTTCGATTTCGTGGTTCGAATTCGTTGTTCGAATTCGTTGTTCGATTTCGTTGTTCGATTTCGTTGTTCGATTTCGTTGTTCGATTTCGTTGTTCGATTTTGTTGTTCGATTTCGTTGTTCGATTTCGTTGTTCGATTTCGTTGTTCGATTTCTTTGTTCGATTTCGTTGTTCGATTTCGTTGTTCTATTCGTTATTCGATTTCGTTATTCGATTTCGTTGTTCCATTTCGTTGTTCGATTTCGTTGTTCGATTTCGTTGTTCGATTTCGTTGTTCGATTTCGTTGTTCGATTTCGTTGTTCGAATTCGTTGTTCGATTTCGTTGTTCGATTTCGTTGTTCGATTTCGTTGTTCGATTTCGTTGTTCGATTTCGTTGTTCGATTTCGTTGTTCGAATTCGTTGTTCGAATTCGTTGTTCGATTTTGAAGTTCGATTTCGTTGTTCGATTTCGTTGTTCGATTTCGTTGTTCGATTTCGTTGTTCGATTTTGTTGTTCGATTTCGTTGTTCGATTTCGTTGTTCGATTTCGTTGTTCGATTTCGTTGTTCGATTTCGTTGTTCGAATTCGTTGTTCGAATTCGTTGTTCGATTTCGTTGTTCGATTTCGTTGTTCGATTTCGTTGTTCGATTTCGTTGTTCGATTTCGTTGTTCGATTTTCTTTGTTCGATTTGATTGTTCGATTTCGTTGATCGATTTCGTTTTTCGATTTCGTTGTTCGATTTCGTTGTTCGATTTCGTTGTTCGATTTCGTGGTTCGAATTCGTTGTTCGAATTCGTTGTTCGTTGTTAGATTTCGTTGTTCGTTGTTCGATTTCGTTGTTCGATTTCGTTGTTCGATTTCGTTGTTCGATTTCGTTGTTCGATTTCGTTGTTCGATTTCGTTGTTCGATTTCGTGGTTAGAATTCGCTGTTCGATTTCGTTGTTCGATTTCGTTGTTCGATTTCGTTGTTCGATTTCGTTGTTCGATTTCGTTGTTCGATTTCGTTGTTCGATTTCGTTGTTCGATTTCGTTGTTCGATTTCGTTGTTCGATTTCGTTGTTCGATTTCGTTGTTCGATTTCGTTGTTCGATTTCGTTGTTCGATTTCGTTGTTCGATTTCGTTGTTCGATTTCGTTGTTCGATTTCGTTGTTCGATTTCGTTGTTCGATTTCGTTGTTCGAATTCGTTGTTCGAATTCGTTGTTCGATTTCGTTGTTCGATTTCGTTGTTCGATTTCGAAGTTCGATTTCGTTGTTCGATTTCGTTGTTCGAATTCGTTGTTCGAATTCGTTGTTCGATTTCGTTGTTCGATTTCGTTGTTCGATTTCGTTGTTCGATTTCGTTGTTCGATTTTCTTTGTTCGATTTGATTGTTCGATTTCGTTGATCGATTTCGTTTTTCGATTTCGTTGTTCGATTTCGTTGTTCGATTTCGTTGTTCGATTTCGTGGTTCGAATTCGTTGTTCGAATTCGTTGTTCGTTGTTAGATTTCGTTGTTCGTTGTTCGATTTCGTTGTTCGATTTCGTTGTTCGATTTCGTTGTTCGATTTCGTTGTTCGATTTCGTTGTTCGATTTCGTTGTTCGATTTCGTTGTTCGATTTCTTTGTTCGATTTCGTTGTTCGATTTCGTTGTTCGATTTCGTTGTTCGATTTCGTTGTTCGATTTCTTTGTTCGATTTCGTTGTTCGATGTCGTTGTTCGAATTCGTTGTTCGAATTCGTTGTTCGATTTTGTTGTTCGATTTCGTTGTTCGATTTCGTTGTTCGATTTCGTTGTTCGATTTCGTTGTTCGATTTCGTTGTTCGATTTAGTTGTTCGATTTCGTTGTTCGATTTCGTTGTTCGATTTCGTTGTTCGATTTTGAAGTTTGATTTCGTTGTTCGATTTCGTTGTTCGATTTCGTTGTTCCATTTCGTTGTTCGATTTCGTTGTCCGATTCCGTTGTTCGATTTCGTTGTTCGTTTTCGTTGTTCGATATTGTTGTATGATTTCGTGGTTCGATTTCGTGGTTCGATTTCGTTGTTCGATTGCGTTGTTCCATTTCGTTGTTCTATTTCGTGGTTCGATTTCGTGGTTTCAGTTTGTTGTTCGATTTCGATTTCGTTGTTCGATTTCGTTGTTCGATTTCGTTGTTCGATTTCGTTGTTCGATTCGTTATTCGATTTCGTTGTTCGATTTCGTTGTTCGATTTCGTGGTTCGAATATCGTTGTTCGAATTCGTTGTTCGTTGTTAGATTTCGTTGTTCGTTGTTAGATTTCGTTGTTCTTTGTTCGATTTCGTGGTTAGAATTCGTTGTTCGAATTCGTTGTTCGATTTCGTTGTTCGATTTCGTTGTTTGATTTTGTTGTTCGATTTCGTTGTTCGATTTCGTTGTTCGATTTCGTTGTTCGATTTCGTTGTTCGATTTCGTTGTTCGATTTCGTTGTTCGATTTCGTTGTTCGATTTCGAAGTTCGATTTCGTTGTTCGATTTCGTTGTTCGATTTCGTTGTTCGATTTCGTTGTTCGATTTCGTTGTTCGATTTCGTTGTTCGATTTCGTTGTTCGATTTCGTTGTTCGATTTCGTTGTTCGATTTCGAAGTTCGATTTCGTTGTTCGATTTCGTTGTTCGATTTCGTTGTTCGATTTCGTTGTTCGATTTCTTTGTTCGATTTCGTTGTTCGATGTCGTTGTTCGAATTCGTTGTTCGAATTCGTTGTTCGATTTTGTTGTTCGATTTCGTTGTTCGATTTCGTTGTTCGATTTCGTTGTTCGATTTCGTTGTTCGATTTCGTTGTTCGATTTAGTTGTTCGATTTCGTTGTTCGATTTCGTTGTTCGATTTCGTTGTTCGATTTCGTTGTTCGATTTTGAAGTTTGATTTCGTTGTTCGATTTCGTTGTTCGATTTCGTTGTTCCATTTCGTTGTTCGATTTCGTTGTCCGATTCCGTTGTTCGATTTCGTTGTTCGTTTTCGTTGTTCGATATTGTTGTATGATTTCGTGGTTCGATTTCGTGGTTCGATTTCGATGTTCGATTGCGTTGTTCCATTTCGTTGTTCTATTTCGTGGTTCGATTTCGTGGTTTCAGTTTGTTGTTCGATTTCGATTTCGCTGTTCGATTTCGAAGTTGGATTTCGTTGTTCGATTTCGTTGTTCGATTTCGTTGTTCGATTCGTTATTCGATTTCGTTGTTCGATTTCGTTGTTCGATTTCGTTGTTCGATTTCGTTGTTCGATCTCGTTGTCCGATTCCGTTGTTCGATTTCGTTGTTCGTTTTCGTTGTTCGATATTGTTGTATGATTTCGTGGTTCGATTTCGTTGTTCGATTGCGTCGTTCCATTTCGTTGTTCTATTTCGTGGTTCGATTTCGTGGTTTCAATTTGTTGTTCGATTTCGATTTCGCTGTTCGATTTCGAAGTTGGATTTCGTTGTTCTATTTCGTTGTTCTAATTCGTTGTTCGATTTCGTTGTTCGATTTCGTTGTTCGATTTCGTTGTTCGATTTCGTTGTTCGATTTCGTTGTTCGATTTCGTTGTTCGATTTCGTTGTTCGATTTCGTTGTTCGATTTCGTTGTTCGATTTCGTTGTTCGATTTCGTTGTTCGACTTCGTTGTTTGATTTCGTTGTCCGATTCCGTTGTTCGATTTCGTTGTTCGTTTTCGTTGTTCGATATTGTTGTATGATTTCGTGGTTCGATTTCGTTGTTCGATTGCGTTGTTCGATTTCGTTGTTCTATTTCGTGGTTCGATTTCGTGGTTTCAGTTTGTTGTTCGATTTCGATTTCGCTGTTCGATTTCGAAGTTGGATTTTGTTGTTCGATTTCGAAGTTGGATTTTGTTGTTCGATTTCGTTGTTCGATTTCGTTGTTCGATTTCGTTGTTCGATTTCGTTGTTCGATTTCTTTGTTAGATTTCGTTGTTCGATTTCGTTGTTCGATTTCGTTGTTCGATTTCGTTGTTCGATTTCGTTGTTCGATTTCGTTGTTCGATTTCGTTGTTCGATTTCGTTGTTCGATTTCGTTGTTCGATTTCGTTGTTCGATTTCGTTGTTCGATTTCGTTGTTCGATTTCGTTGTTCGAATTCGTTGTTCGAATTCGTTGTTCGATTTCGTTGTTCGATTTCGTTGTTCGATTTCGAAGTTCGATTTCGTTGTTCGATTTCGTTGTTCGATTTCGTTGTTCGATTTCGTTAGATTTCGTTGTTCGATTTCGTTGTTCGATTTCGAAGTTCGATTTCGTTGTTCGATTTCGTTGTTCGATTTCGTTAGATTTCGTTGTTCGAATTCGTTGCTCGATTTCGTTGTTGGAATTCGTTGTTCGATTTCGTTGTTCGATTTCGTTGTTCGATTTCGTTGTTCGATTTCGTTGTTCGATTTCGTTGTTCGATTTCGTTGTTCGATTTCGTTGTTCGATTTCGTTGTTCCATTTCGTTGTTCGATTTCGTTGTTTAAATTCGTGTTCGATTTCGTTGTTCGATTTTCTTTGTTCGATTTCGTTGTTCGATTTCGTGGTTCGAATTCGTTGTTCGAATTCGTTGTTCGATTTCGTTGTTCGATTTCGTTGTTCGATTTCGTTGTTCGATTTCGTTGTTCGATTTCGTTGTTCAATTTCGTTGTTCGATTTCGTTGTTCGATTTCGTTGTTCGATTTCGTTGTTCGATTTCGTTGTTCGATTTCGATAATCGATTTCGTTGTTCGATTTCGTTGTTCGATTTCGTTGTTCGATTTCGTTGTTCTATTCGTTATTCGATTTTGTTGTTCGATTTCGTTGTTCGATTTCGTTGTTCGATTTCGTTGTTCCATTTCGTTGTTCGATTTCGTTGTTCGATTTCGTTGTTCGATTTCGTTGTTCGAATTCGTTGTTCGATTTCGTTGTTCGATTTCGTTGTTCGATTTCGTTGTTCGATTTCGTTGTTCGAATTCGTGGTTCGAATTCGTTGTTCGAATTCGTTGTTCGATTTCGTTGTTCGATTTCGTTGTTCGATTTCGTTGTTCGATTTCGTTGTTCGATTTCGTTGTTCGATTTCGTTGTTCGAATTCGTTGTTCGAATTCGTTGTTCGAATTCGTTGTTCGATTTCGTTGTTCGATTTCGTTGTTCGATTTCGTTGTTCGATTTCGTTGTTCGATTTCGTTGTTCGATTTCGTTGTTCGATTTCGTTGTTCGATTTCGTTGTTCGATTTCGTTGTTCGATTTCGAAGTTCGATTTCGTTGTTCGATTTCGTTGTTCGATTTCGTTGTTCGATTTCGTTGTTCGATTTCGTTGTTCGATTTCGTTGTTCGATTTCGTTGTTCGATTTCGTTGTTCGATTTCGTTGTTCGATTTCGTTGTTCGATTTCGTTGTTCGATTTCGTTGTTCGATTTCGTTGTTCGATGTCGTTCGAATTCGTTGTTCGAATTCGTTGTTGGAATTCGTTGTTCGATTTCGTTGTTCGATTTCGTTGTTCGATTTCGTTGTTCGATTTCGTTGTTCGATTTCGTTGTTCGATTTTGTTGTTCGATTTCGTTGTTCGATTTCGTTGTTCGATTTCGTTGTTCGATTTCGTTGTTCGATTTCGTTGTTCGATTTCGTTGTTCGATTTCGTTGTTCGATTTTGAAGTTCGATTTCGTTGTTCGATTTCGTTGTTCAATTTCGTTGTTCGATTTCGTTGTCCGATTCCGTTGTTCGATTTCGTTGTTCGTTTTCGTTGTTCGATATTGTTGTATGATTTCGTGGTTCGATTTCGTTGTTCGATTGCGTTGTTCCATTTCGTTGTTCTATTTCGTGGTTCGATTTCGTGGTTTCAGTTTGTTGTTCGATTTCGATTTCGCTGTTCGATTTCGAAGTTGGATTTCGTTGTTCTATTTCGTTGATCTAATTCGTTGTTCGATTTCGTTGTTCGATTTCGTTGTTCGATTCGTTATTCGATTTCGTTGTTCGATTTCGTTGTTCGATTTCGTTGTTCGATTTCGTTGTTCGATTTCGATGTCCGATTCCGTTGTTCGATTTCGTTGTTCGTTTGCGTTGTTCGATATTGTTTTATGATTTCGTGGTTTGATTTCGTTGTTCGATTGCGTTGTTCCATTTCGTTGTTCTATTTCGTGGTTCGATTTCGTGGTTTCAGTTTGTTGTTCGATTTCGATTTCGCTGTTCGATTTCGTTGTTCTATTTCGTTGTTCTAATTCGTTGTTCGATTTCGTTGTTCGATTTCGTTGTTCGATTTCGTTGTTCGATTTCGTTGTTCGATTTCGTTGTTCGAATTCGTTGTTCGATTTCGTTGTTCGATTTCGTTGTTCGATTTCGTTGTTCGATTTCGTTGTTCGATTTCGTTGTTCGATTTCGTTGTTCGATTTGGTTGTTCGATTTCGTTGTTCGATTTCGTTGTTCGATTTCGTTGTTCGATTTCGTTGTTCGATTTCGTTGTTCGAATTCGTTGTTCGATTTCGTTGTTCGATTTCGTTGTTCGATTTCGTTGTTCGATTTCGTTGTTCGATTTCGTTGTTCGATTTCGTTGTTCGATTTTGAAGTTCGATTTCGTTGTTCGATTTCGTTGTTCGATTTCGTTGTTCGATTTCGTTGTCCGATTCCGTTGTTCGATTTCGTTGTTCGTTTTCGTTGTTCGATATTGTTGTTCGATTTCGTTGTCCGATTCCGTTGTTCGATTTCGTTGTTCGATTTCGTTGTTCGATTTCGTTGTCCGATTCCGTTGTTCGATTTCGTTGTTCGTTTTCGTTGTTCGATATTGTTGTATGATTTCGTGGTTCGATTTCGTTGTTCGATTGCGTTGTTCCATTTCGTTGTTCTATTTCGTGGTTCGATTTCGTGGTTTCAGTTTGTTGTTCGATTTCGATTTCGCTGTTCGATTTCGAAGTTGGATTTCGTTGTTCTATTTCGTTGATCTAATTCGTTGTTCGATTTCGTTGTTCGATTTCGTTGTTCGATTCGTTATTCGATTTCGTTGTTCGATTTCGTTGTTCGATTTCGTTGTTCGATTTCGTTGTTCGATTTCGATGTCCGATTCCGTTGTTCGATTTCGTTGTTCGTTTGCGTTGTTCGATATTGTTTTATGATTTCGTGGTTTGATTTCGTTGTTCGATTGCGTTGTTCCATTTCGTTGTTCTATTTCGTGGTTCGATTTCGTGGTTTCAGTTTGTTGTTCGATTTCGATTTCGCTGTTCGATTTCGTTGTTCTATTTCGTTGTTCTAATTCGTTGTTCGATTTCGTTGTTCGATTTCGTTGTTCGATTTCGTTGTTCGATTTCGTTGTTCGATTTCGTTGTTCGAATTCGTTGTTCGATTTCGTTGTTCGATTTCGTTGTTCGATTTCGTTGTTCGATTTCGTTGTTCGATTTCGTTGTTCGATTTCGTTGTTCGATTTGGTTGTTCGATTTCGTTGTTCGATTTCGTTGTTCGATTTCGTTGTTCGATTTCGTTGTTCGATTTCGTTGTTCGAATTCGTTGTTCGATTTCGTTGTTCGATTTCGTTGTTCGATTTCGTTGTTCGATTTCGTTGTTCGATTTCGTTGTTCGATTTCGTTGTTCGATTTTGAAGTTCGATTTCGTTGTTCGATTTCGTTGTTCGATTTCGTTGTTCGATTTCGTTGTCCGATTCCGTTGTTCGATTTCGTTGTTCGTTTTCGTTGTTCGATATTGTTGTTCGATTTCGTTGTCCGATTCCGTTGTTCGATTTCGTTGTTCGATTTCGTTGTTCGATTTTGTTGTTCGATTTCGTTGTTCGATTTCGTTGTTCGATTGCGTTGTTCCATTTCGTTGTTCTATTTCGGGTTCGATTTCGTGGTTTCAGTTTGTTGTTCGATTTCGATTTCGCTGTTCGATTTCGAAGTTGGATTTCGTTGTTCTATTTAGTTGTTCTAATTCGTTGTTCGATTTCGTTGTTCGATTTCGTTGTTCGATTTCGTTGTTCGATTCGTTATTCGATTTCGTTGTTCTATTTCGTGGTTCGATTTCGTGGTTTCAGTTTGTTGTTCGATTTCGATTTCGTTGTTCGATTTCGTTGTTCGATTTCGTTGTTCGATTTTAAAGTTCGATTTCGTTGTTCGATTTCGTTGTTCGATTTCGTTGTTCGATTTCGTTGTTCGATTTCGTTGTTCGATTTCGAAGTTCGATTTCGTTGTTCGATTTCGTTGTTCGATTTCGTTGTTCGATTTCGTTGTTCGATTTCGTTGTTCGATTTCGTTGTTCGATTTCGTTGTTCGATTTCGTTGTTCGATTTCGTTGTTCGATTTCGTTGTTCGATTTCGTTGTTCGATTTCGTTGTTCGATTTCGTTGTTCGATTTCGTTGTTCGATTTCGTTGTTCGATTTCGTTGTTCGATTTCGTTGTTCGATTTCGTGGTTCGATGTCGTTCGAATTCGTTGTTCGAATTCGTTGTTGGAATTCGTTGTTCGATTTCGTTGTTCGATTTCGTTGTTCGATTTCGTTGTTCGATTTCGTTGTTCGATTTCGTTGTTCGATTTTGTTGTTCGATTTCGTTGTTCGATTTCGTTGTTCGATTTCGTTGTTCGATTTCGTTGTTCGATTTCGTTGTTCGATTTCGTTGTTCGATTTCGTTGTTCGATTTTGAAGTTCGATTTCGTTGTTCGATTTCGTTGTTCAATTTCGTTGTTCGATTTCGTTGTCCGATTCCGTTGTTCGATTTCGTTGTTCGTTTTCGTTGTTCGATATTGTTGTATGATTTCGTGGTTCGATTTCGTTGTTCGATTGCGTTGTTCCATTTCGTTGTTCTATTTCGTGGTTCGATTTCGTGGTTTCAGTTTGTTGTTCGATTTCGATTTCGCTGTTCGATTTCGAAGTTGGATTTCGTTGTTCTATTTCGTTGATCTAATTCGTTGTTCGATTTCGTTGTTCGATTTCGTTGTTCGATTCGTTATTCGATTTCGTTGTTCGATTTCGTTGTTCGATTTCGTTGTTCGATTTCGTTGTTCGATTTCGATGTCCGATTCCGTTGTTCGATTTCGTTGTTCGTTTGCGTTGTTCGATATTGTTTTATGATTTCGTGGTTCGATTTCGTTGTTCGATTGCGTTGTTCCATTTCGTTGTTCTATTTCGTGGTTCGATTTCGTGGTTTCAGTTTGTTGTTCGATTTCGATTTCGCTGTTCGATTTCGTTGTTCTATTTCGTTGTTCTAATTCGTTGTTCGATTTCGTTGTTCGATTTCGTTGTTCGATTTCGTTGTTCAATTTCGTTGTTCGATTTCGTTGTTCGAATTCGTTGTTCAAATTCGTTGTTCGATTTCGTTGTTCGATTTCGTTGTTCGATTTCGTTGTTCGATTTCGTTGTTCGATTTCGTTGTTCGATTTGGTTGTTCGATTTCGTTGTTCGATTTCGTTGTTCGATTTCGTTGTTCGATTTCGTTGTTCGATTTCGTTGTTCGATTTCGTTGTTCGATTTCGTTGTTCGATTTCGTTGTTCGAATTCGTTGTTCGAATTCGTTGTTCGAATTCGTTGTTAGATTTCGTTGTTCGTTGTTAGATGTCGTTGTTCTTTGTTTGATTTCGTAGTTCGAATTCGTTGTTCGATTTCGTTGTTCGATTTCGTTGTTCGATTTTGTTGTTCGATTTCGTTGTTCGATTTCGTTGTTCGATTTCGTTGTTCGATTTCGTTGTTCGATTTCGAAGTTCGATTTCGTTGTTCGATTTCGTTGTTCGATTTCGTTGTTCGATTTCGTTGTTCGATTTCGTTGTTCGATTTCGTTGTTCGATTTCGTTGTTCGATTTCGTTGTTCGATTTCGTTGTTCGATTTCGTTGTTCGATTTCGTTGTTCGATTTCGTTGTTCGATTTCGTTGTTCGATTTCGTTGTTCGATGTCGTTCGAATTCGTTGTTCGAATTCGTTGTTGGAATTCGTTGTTCGATTTCGTTGTTCGATTTCGTTGTTCGATTTCGTTGTTCGATTTCGTTGTTCGATTTCGTTGTTCGATTTTGTTGTTCGATTTCGTTGTTCGATTTCGTTGTTCGATTTCGTTGTTCGATTTCGTTGTTCGATTTCGTTGTTCGATTTCGTTGTTCGATTTTGAAGTTCGATTTCGTTGTTCGATTTCGTTGTTCAATTTCGTTGTTCGATTTCGTTGTCCGATTCCGTTGTTCGATTTCGTTGTTCGTTTTCGTTGTTCGATATTGTTGTATGATTTCGTGGTTCGATTTCGTTGTTCGATTGCGTTGTTCCATTTCGTTGTTCTATTTCGTGGTTCGATTTCGTGGTTTCAGTTTGTTGTTCGATTTCGATTTCGCTGTTCGATTTCGAAGTTGGATTTCGTTGTTCTATTTCGTTGATCTAATTCGTTGTTCGATTTCGTTGTTCGATTTCGTTGTTCGATTTCGTTGTTCGATTTCGTTGTTCGATTTCGTTGTTCGATTCGTTATTCGATTTCGTTGTTCGATTTCGTTGTTCGATTTCGTTGTTCGATTTCGTTGTTCGATTTCGATGTCCGATTCCGTTGTTCGATTTCGTTGTTCGTTTGCGTTGTTCGATATTGTTGTATGATTTCGTGGTTCGATTTCGTTGTTCGATTGCGTTGTTCCATTTCGTTGTTCTATTTCGTGGTTCGATTTCGTGGTTTCAGTTTGTTGTTCGATTTCGATTTCGCTGTTCGATTTCGTTGTTCTATTTCGTTGTTCTAATTCGTTGTTCGATTTCGTTGTTCGATTTCGTTGTTCGATTTCGTTGTTCGATTTCGTTGTTCGATTTCGTTGTTCGAATTCGTTGTTCGAATTCGTTGTTCGATTTCGTTGTTCGATTTCGTTGTTCGATTTCGTTGTTCGATTTCGTTGTTCGATTTCGTTGTTCGATTTCGTTGTTCGATTTCGTTGTTCGATTTCGTTGTTCGATTTCGTTGTTCGATTTCGTTGTTCGATTTCGTTGTTCGATTTCGTTGTTCGAATTCGTTGTTCAAATTCGTTGTTCGATTTCGTTGTTCGATTTCGTTGTTCGATTTCGTTGTTCGATTTCGTTGTTCGATTTCGTTGTTCGATTTTGAAGTTCGATTTCGTTGTTCGATTTCGTTGTTCGATTTCGTTGTTCGATTTCGTTGTCCGATTCCGTTGTTCGATTTCGTTGTTCGTTTTCGTTGTTCGATATTGTTGTTCGATTTCGTTGTCCGATTCCGTTGTTCGATTTCGTTGTTCGATTTCGTTGTTCGATTTTGTTGTTCGATTTCGTTGTTCGATTTCGTTGTTCGATTGCGTTGTTCCATTTCGTTGTTCTATTTCGGGTTCGATTTCGTGGTTTCAGTTTGTTGTTCGATTTCGATTTCGCTGTTCGATTTCGAAGTTGGATTTCGTTGTTCTATTTAGTTGTTCTAATTCGTTGTTCGATTTCGTTGTTCGATTTCGTTGTTCGATTTCGTTGTTCGATTCGTTATTCGATTTCGTTGTTCGATTTCGTTGTTCGATTTCGTTGTTCGATTTCGTTGTTCGATCTCGTTGTCCGATTCCGTTGTTCGATTTCGTTGTTCGTTTTCGTTGTTCGATATTGTTGTATGATTTCGTGGTTCGATTTCGTTGTTCGATTGCGTCGTTCCATTTCGTTGTTCTATTTCGTGGTTCGATTTCGTGGTTTCAATTTGTTGTTCGATTTCGATTTCGCTGTTCGATTTCGAAGTTGGATTTCGTTGTTCTATTTCGTTGTTCTAATTCGTTGTTCGATTTCGTTGTTCGATTTCGTTGTTCGATTTCGTTGTTCGATTTCGTTGTTCGATTTCGTTGTTCGATTTCGTTGTTCGATTTCGTTGTTCGAATTCGTTGTTCGATTTCGTTGTTCGATTTCGTTGTTCGATTTCGTTGTTCGATTTCGTTGTTCGATTTCGTTGTTCGATTTCGTTGTTCGATTTCGTTGTTCGATTTCGTTGTTCGATTTCGTTGTTCGATTTCGTTGTTCGATTTCGTTGTTCGATTTCGTTGTTCGATTTCGTTGTTCGAATTCGTTGTTCGAATTCGTTGTTCGATTTCGTTGTTCGATTTCGTTGTTCGATTTCGAAGTTCGATTTCGTTGTTCGATTTCGTTGTTCGAATTCGTTGTTCGAATTCGTTGTTCGATTTCGTTGTTCGATTTCGTTGTTCGATTTCGTTGTTCGATTTCGTTGTTCGATTTCGTTGTTCGATTTTCTTTGTTCGATTTGATTGTTCGATTTCGTTGATCGATTTCGTTTTTCGATTTCGTTGTTCGATTTCGTTGTTCGATTTCGTTGTTCGATTTCGTGGTTCGAATTCGTTGTTCGAATTCGTTGTTCGTTGTTAGATTTCGTTGTTCGTTGTTCGATTTCGTTGTTCGATTTCGTTGTTCGATTTCGTTGTTCGATTTCGTTGTTCGATTTCGTTGTTCGATTTCGTTGTTCGATTTCGTGGTTAGAATTCGTTGTTCGATTTCGTTGTTCGATTTCGTTGTTCGATTTCGTTGTTCGATTTCGTTGTTCGATTTCGTTGTTCGATTTCGTTGTTCGATTTCGTTGTTCGATTTCGTTGTTCGATTTCGTTGTTCGATTTCGTTGTTCGATTTCGTTGTTCGATTTCGTTGTTCGATTTCGTTGTTCGATTTCGTTGTTCGATTTCGTTGTTCGATTTCGTTGTTCGATTTCGTTGTTCGATTTCGTTGTTCGATTTCGTTGTTCGAATTCGTTGTTCGAATTCGTTGTTCGATTTCGTTGTTCGATTTCGTTGTTCGATTTCGAAGTTCGATTTCGTTGTTCGATTTCGTTGTTCGAATTCGTTGTTCGAATTCGTTGTTCGATTTCGTTGTTCGATTTCGTTGTTCGATTTCGTTGTTCGATTTCGTTGTTCGATTTTCTTTGTTCGATTTGATTGTTCGATTTCGTTGATCGATTTCGTTTTTCGATTTCGTTGTTCGATTTCGTTGTTCGATTTCGTTGTTCGATTTCGTGGTTCGAATTCGTTGTTCGAATTCGTTGTTCGTTGTTAGATTTCGTTGTTCGTTGTTCGATTTCGTTGTTCGATTTCGTTGTTCGATTTCGTTGTTCGATTTCGTTGTTCGATTTCGTTGTTCGATTTCTTTGTTCGATTTCGTTGTTCGATTTCGTTGTTCGATTTCGTTGTTCGATTTCGTTGTTCGATTTCTTTGTTCGATTTCGTTGTTCGATGTCGTTGTTCGAATTCGTTGTTCGAATTCGTTGTTCGATTTTGTTGTTCGATTTCGTTGTTCGATTTCGTTGTTCGATTTCGTTGTTCGATTTCGTTGTTCGATTTCGTTGTTCGATTTAGTTGTTCGATTTCGTTGTTCGATTTCGTTGTTCGATTTCGTTGTTCGATTTTGAAGTTTGATTTCGTTGTTCGATTTCGTTGTTCGATTTCGTTGTTCCATTTCGTTGTTCGATTTCGTTGTCCGATTCCGTTGTTCGATTTCGTTGTTCGTTTTCGTTGTTCGATATTGTTGTATGATTTCGTGGTTCGATTTCGTGGTTCGATTTCGTTGTTCGATTGCGTTGTTCCATTTCGTTGTTCTATTTCGTGGTTCGATTTCGTGGTTTCAGTTTGTTGTTCGATTTCGATTTCGTTGTTCGATTTCGTTGTTCGATTTCGTTGTTCGATTTCGTTGTTCGATTCGTTATTCGATTTCGTTGTTCGATTTCGTTGTTCGATTTCGTGGTTCGAATATCGTTGTTCGAATTCGTTGTTCGTTGTTAGATTTCGTTGTTCGTTGTTAGATTTCGTTGTTCTTTGTTCGATTTCGTGGTTAGAATTCGTTGTTCGAATTCGTTGTTCGATTTCGTTGTTCGATTTCGTTGTTTGATTTTGTTGTTCGATTTCGTTGTTCGATTTCGTTGTTCGATTTCGTTGTTCGATTTCGTTGTTCGATTTCGTTGTTCGATTTCGTTGTTCGATTTCGTTGTTCGATTTCGAAGTTCGATTTCGTTGTTCGATTTCGTTGTTCGATTTCGTTGTTCGCTTTCGTTGTTCGATTTCGTTGTTCGATTTCGTTGTTCGATTTCGTTGTTCGATTTCGTTGTTCGATTTCGTTGTTCGATTTCGAAGTTCGATTTCGTTGTTCGATTTCGTTGTTCGATTTCGTTGTTCGATTTCGTTGTTCGATTTCTTTGTTCGATTTAGTTGTTCGATTTCGTTGTTCGATTTCGTTGTTCGATTTCGTTGTTCGATTTCGTTGTTCGATTTTGAAGTTTGATTTCGTTGTTCGATTTTGTTGTTCGATTTCGTTGTTCGATTTCGTTGTTCGATTTCGTTGTTCGATTTCGTTGTTCGATTTCGTTGTTCGATTTAGTTGTTCGATTTCGTTGTTCGATTTCGTTGTTCGATTTCGTTGTTCGATTTCGTTGTTCGATTTTGAAGTTTGATTTCGTTGTTCGATTTCGTTGTTCGATTTCGTTGTTCCATTTCGTTGTTCGATTTCGTTGTCCGATTCCGTTGTTCGATTTCGTTGTTCGTTTTCGTTGTTCGATATTGTTGTATGATTTCGTGGTTCGATTTCGTGGTTCGATTTCGATGTTCGATTGCGTTGTTCCATTTCGTTGTTCTATTTCGTGGTTCGATTTCGTGGTTTCAGTTTGTTGTTCGATTTCGATTTCGCTGTTCGATTTCGAAGTTGGATTTCGTTGTTCGATTTCGTTGTTCGATTTCGTTGTTCGATTCGTTATTCGATTTCGTTGTTCGATTTCGTTGTTCGATTTCGTTGTTCGATTTCGTTGTTCGATCTCGTTGTCCGATTCCGTTGTTCGATTTCGTTGTTCGTTTTCGTTGTTCGATATTGTTGTATGATTTCGTGGTTCGATTTCGTTGTTCGATTGCGTCGTTCCATTTCGTTGTTCTATTTCGTGGTTCGATTTCGTGGTTTCAATTTGTTGTTCGATTTCGATTTCGCTGTTCGATTTCGAAGTTGGATTTCGTTGTTCTATTTCGTTGTTCTAATTCGTTGTTCGATTTCGTTGTTCGATTTCGTTGTTCGATTTCGTTGTTCGATTTCGTTGTTCGATTTCGTTGTTCGATTTCGTTGTTCGATTTCGTTGTTCGATTTCGTTGTTCGATTTCGTTGTTCGATTTCGTTGTTCGATTTCGTTGTTCGACTTCGTTGTTTGATTTCGTTGTCCGATTCCGTTGTTCGATTTCGTTGTTCGTTTTCGTTGTTCGATATTGTTGTATGATTTCGTGGTTCGATTTCGTTGTTCGATTGCGTTGTTCGATTTCGTTGTTCTATTTCGTGGTTCGATTTCGTGGTTTCAGTTTGTTGTTCGATTTCGATTTCGCTGTTCGATTTCGAAGTTGGATTTTGTTGTTCGATTTCGAAGTTGGATTTTGTTGTTCGATTTCGTTGTTCGATTTCGTTGTTCGATTTCGTTGTTCGATTTCTTTGTTAGATTTCGTTGTTCGATTTCGTTGTTCGATTTCGTTGTTCGATTTCGTTGTTCGATTTCGTTGTTCGATTTCGTTGTTCGATTTCGTTGTTCGATTTCGTTGTTCGATTTCGTTGTTCGATTTCGTTGTTCGATTTCGTTGTTCGATTTCGTTGTTCGATTTCGTTGTTCGAATTCGTTGTTCGAATTCGTTGTTCGATTTCGTTGTTCGATTTCGTTGTTCGATTTCGAAGTTCGATTTCGTTGTTCGATTTCGTTGTTCGATTTCGTTGTTCGATTTCGTTAGATTTCGTTGTTCGATTTCGTTGTTCGATTTCGAAGTTCGATTTCGTTGTTCGATTTCGTTGTTCGATTTCGTTAGATTTCGTTGTTCGAATTCGTTGCTCGATTTCGTTGTTGGAATTCGTTGTTCGATTTCGTTGTTCGATTTCGTTGTTCGATTTCGTTGTTCGATTTCGTTGTTCGATTTCGTTGTTCGATTTCGTTGTTCGATTTCGTTGTTCGATTTCGTTGTTCCATTTCGTTGTTCGATTTCGTTGTTTAAATTCGTGTTCGATTTCGTTGTTCGATTTTCTTTGTTCGATTTCGTTGTTCGATTTCGTGGTTCGAATTCGTTGTTCGAATTCGTTGTTCGATTTCGTTGTTCGATTTCGTTGTTCGATTTCGTTGTTCGATTTCGTTGTTCGATTTCGTTGTTCAATTTCGTTGTTCAATTTCGTTGTTCGATTTCGTTGTTCGATTTCGTTGTTCGATTTCGTTGTTCGATTTCGATAATCGATTTCGTTGTTCGATTTCGTTGTTCGATTTCGTTGTTCGATTTCGTTGTTCGATTTCGTTATTCGATTTTGTTGTTCGATTTCGTTGTTCGATTTCGTTGTTCGATTTCGTTGTTCCATTTCGTTGTTCCATTTCGTTGTTCGATTTCGTTGTTCGATTTCGTTGTTCGATTTCGTTGTTCGATTTCGTTGTTCGAATTCGTTGTTCGATTT